>OZ024830.1:68285358-68542858 GCA_964016985.1 Anodontia alba
TATTATCCTGTAAGTTAATGGGCTGGAATGAGTTCACTAGTGCCTGTGCTGCATCTTCACTGTCAGATGACCTAAAAAGAAGAAAACATATCAGCTAGTGTACGTCCCAAGAAGTGAAGCCCACTACCAGCATGAGTGTCAAAGCAAATAGCTACAGATAAAGGGAGTAATACCAGAGTTTCTTTAAACCATCACCTCCCAACTCCCCTTACAGCTGTCCTCAGCAACAAATATTCCAACAGAGCATTTACTTTCAGAGAATAAAACAATCATCCAACAAAAGAATGAGGCCAATTCTGTAAGTTTATGTTTCTGAAAATCAAAGATACTGCCATAACCATCTAAGTTTTCAGGAAATTTTGAAATTCCCTGACTTTTCCCTGACTTTTGTCAGTTTTTTTTCCAATTTCCCTGACTCAAACTACAATTCCCCGACTTTTCCCAGGCTTGGAAAAATATTCACTTTCCAGTCTTTTTTCCCTGACCGTGGCAACCCTGCAAACTGACAAATCCTTTTGTTGTACAGCTGATGACAATAAGATCAATAAATGAGCTGACACATGAGACAATGGTCCTTATTGCATATGCAAACAGCAAAGACTTGCATGTGACTGTGCATCCGCGCAGTCCCACCAGAGCCTTTGCTGTTCACACACATGAAGCAATAATAAACAGACATAGACAAAGGTTAGGACCAAAATCAGACATCTAGCCCCACGGGCATGCGCATTTGAAGAATGTCTTTACAGAGGAAAAGTGTCATTATCTCATGCCATGACTCAAATACCTGAATAGATAAACACTTTAGCTGTTTGCATGATTTTTTTTGTTGCAAACTGTGACCCGTTTCGCAGTGATAAGGTGTCGTATGTACTCCAAACCAATTAAAATCATTATACACTGCTAGTCCAAGTAAACTGATTCAGGTTTAATTCACCAATTAGGTTTGTCTTTAGTTTGTCCATCAATCTGTAAGAATAATTTGATTGCGCTTCAGGTACATTGTCAGGTGACTTTCTCGTGATCAAGATGATCTATCAAGGGAAAACAGAGTCGTGTCATCCACAATACGATTTTCCACTCAAATGGAATATTACCCATAGTGACAGTGGGCAAATGAGCAATCCCAACTGCAGTACACAAAACGTGTGCTCTTACCTCACATGAAAAGAAACAAAGAAACGTCTGGGACTGCCCGAATCGGGCACTATGTTTCAGCATTGTCAAATTTTCGCAAGACAATAGCGATTTTCATTTTTGTGGGTATGAGCAACCGCAAAAAATAAAAACCGCGAAAATTAAACCTCATGTTTTTGAGGCAAATCCGAGAAAATTTGGTGACACCAAAATATTCCAGCATAGGGGTTAAGTGGAATCCATATGCAATTTCAACAAAATTCCTCCACTGGTTAGGGAGATTGGGATAATGTGAAAAATCCAAGACAGCAGCCATATTTGTCAACGAACTGGGACTAAAGTAGGGCCGACACAACTAGACCACTTGGGGAAATCCCAAATAAGTTTAAAAAAAAATCTGAAGAGTGGTCTCAGAGGAGCCATCAGGGATTTCAGCCACTGAAATTCCACTGTACATGTATATTGTAAGTTGGTTATAAAGTATCTTTAACAATATATCTACCTTAGAGTTATGACCAAATTGCACCCTTATCAAAAGAACCCTTGAGAACATGAACCTGTCTGTATATCAGCCGACCAGAAGGACAATAAACACACAATATTTCTACTTTCAATCCCAATTTCTGTACAAGACAGCATCATGAACATTAATGCTTGTAGTTCACTGCAGATACAGTCCCCCATATACACAAAGCATAGTATATAGAAGAGGCTCAGCAACTGAAGCTACAACCTGCATAATATCAAAACAGATATTTCAAATCATTAAAGGCTCAATATTACTCAAAAATAGACATTTTATTATCCAAGAAAGGTTTAATAAAGTGAAATATGGTATTAATACAATAAAAAATGTGGCACCTGAAAGCCTGTAAAAATTCAGTTAGTCTCTCATTCTTGTAATGAAATGATTTTTTATTGTATCTCTGAATTAATGTTGCAACATTACATTTTTGATCCAGCTCAAAAACAAGAGATTAGCTGAAATTTTACAGGCTGCCAGATGCCACATTTTATGATCGTATTAATACTATATATCAATTCATTAAACCTTTCTTGGATAAAAAGTGACTACTTTTAAAGAATATGGAGCCCTTTAAGAAGTTATGGTGTACAAGAATTTGGCTAAGAAATTCCTTTGGGGAAGATAACTAGAAAAAAAATGTTAACTCACACACAAATAGCCAGAACAACAAAGGGAAATAACTCTTAAGGGACCAGGTCCCATGGCCCCTATTTTCTTTCCCACAATACAACTAGTCATACTTGTCATGTGTACTAAATTTCAAGTTTCTAAGTACAGTATTTCTTGAGAAATCTTTGACACAAAATAAATGTTAACACACAAACAGGCAGAACAACAAAGGAAAATAACTCTAAGGGCCTGGTCCCATAACCCCTATTTTCTTTCCTACAATACAACTAGTCATACTAGTCATGTGTACAAAATTTCAAGATTCTAGGTACAATAGTTCTTGAGAAATCTTGACACAAAATAAATGTTTACTCACACATAAATAGCCAGAACAACAAAGGGAAATAACTAAGTGACCTGACCCCACAGCCCCTATTTTCTTTCCCATAATACAACTAGTCATACTTGTCATGTGTACTAAATTTCAAGATTCTAGGTAGAGTAGTTTTTGAGAAATCTTTGACACAAAATAAATGTTAACTCACACACAGATAGCCAGAACAATAAAAGGAAATAACTCTAAGGGCATGTTCCAATGGCCCCTATTTTCTTTCCCATAATACAACTAGTCATACTTGTCATGTGTACAAAATTTCAAGATTCTAGGTACAGTAGTTCTTGAGAAATCTTTAACACAAAATAAATGTTTACTCACACACAAATAGCCAGAACAACAAAGGGAAATAACTATAAGGGATCTGGCCCCACAGCCCCTATTTTCTTTCCTACAATACAACTAGTCATACTTGTCATGTGTACAAAATTTCAAGATTCTAGGTATAGTAGTTCTTGAGAAATCTTTGACACAAAAAAAAATGTTAACTCACAGTCAGACAGACAGACAAACAGATGGACAGACAGACAGTCAGAAAAGACAAAAACTATATAACCCATTAGCATACTTCGTATGCCGGGGGTATAAAAAAACTATATACCCCCTTAGCATACTTCCTATGCGGGGGGTATAAAGAACAAAGCAAGAGTTGTCCTTTCTGCATGCGACTTTCCTAATTGACCTGATATATGTCCCTACCAAATATTATCAAATATCTCAAACAGTATGGGAGTTATGGCCTGCGCAAGATTTCGATTTCAACGGAGATAAGTACATAACGAAGAAAGTAAGAGTTGACTCTCTTTCACACAACATCTCTTCTTATCTATGTCTCTACCAAATATTATCAACATATTTCAAACCATTTAGAAATTATGGAGTGCACAAGAATTTGGCTTAGAAATTTCTTCAGGAGAGATTACTAGAAAAAGTAGAGAGCAAGAGTTGTCCTTCTTGCATGCAACACTCCTACTTGACCTGATATATATCCCTACCAAATATTATCAAATTATCTTTAACAGTATGGGAGATACGGCCTGCACAAGATTTCGGCTTCAGGGGAGATAAGTAAATATTAAAGAAGGTGAGAGTTGCCTCTATTGCATGCTACATGCCTACTGGTCCTCCGCTTCTTCTCTACCAAATATGAAAGCAATCCACTGAAGAATAAAGGTAACATATCACTTCTAAAAAAAGGTTAACCAAAAGGTAAACCTGGGACTACTTCAGGAGAGATAAGTACAGGAGAAAGTAAGAGTTGACTCTCTTGCATGTGACACCTCTTCTGGTCCTTATCTATGCCTTTACCAAATATTATCAACATATTTCAAACCATTAAGAGGCTATAGAGTGCACAAGAATTGGGCTCAGAAATTTCTTCATGGGAGATAACTAGAAAAAGTAGAAAGCAAGAGTTGTCCTTCTTGCATGCAACATTCCTACTTGACCTGATATATGTGCCTACCAAATATTATCAAATAATCTTAAAAACTATGGCAGTTATGGCCTGCACAAGATTTCTGCTTCAGGGGAAATATGTACATTAAACAAGAGGGCCATGATGGCCCTGTAATGCTCACCTGAGTATCATAGCACTTAGAGAACCTGACCTAGAACTGATCAAGGCATACATTCTGACCAAAATTCATAATGATTATATTAACAAGTAAGACAATGTAGCATGTCTAATGGACTGTGAAATAGCAATCAAGGTCAAATATGGATGACTGCACTCAAGAGGCCATGCTAAGATATATGCATGTACTAAGTATCACTGGCTGTAGGAGCAATAGTTACTGAGAAACTGACCTAAACACTAACACTTCACAAGTGCCAAATATCACTCTGTAGGATGAATAGTTACTGAGAAACTGACCTAAAGGGAAAAACTTAAGGAATTCACTGGAACGTGAAATATATGTCAAAAGTACTTAAGACCAATTCCAAACTGTACTTAGAAATCATCAAGACAAACCTTTTGAGAAAGATTCATGATGGGCACTTAAAAAATGTGACCTCTAAAGTGTCAAAGTTTTATATTTTGAGCAACATTCATAATGATTATTTAAAGAAAGTGACCTCTGGAGTGTTAACAAGGTTTTCCTTTGATTTGGCCTGGTGACCTAATTTTTGACCCCAAGTGACCCAGTTTCGAACGACCTAGAAATCATCAAGATGATTGATGATTGCTTCAAAAATGAGATCTCTGGAGAGTTAACAAGGTTTTTCTTTGACTTGGTGAGCAAAATTCATGATGATTGCTTCAAAAATGTGACCGCTAGTGTTAATAAGGTTTTCTGTTGAATGGCCTGGTGACTTAGTTTTTGACCCCAAGTGACCCAGTTTTGAATTTGACCTAGAAATCATCAAGACAAACATTTTGAGCAAGATTCATGAAGACTGCTTTAAAAATGTTACAGCTAGGGTGTTAACAAGATTTTCCTTTGATTTGGCCAGGTGACCTAGTTTTTGAATCCAATTAGCCTAGTTTCAAACTCAGCCTAGAAATCACCAAGCCAAACATTTTGAGCAAACTTCATGATGATTGCTTCAAAAATGTGACTGCTAGAGTGTTAACAAGCTTTTCCATTGATTTTGCCCGGTGACCTAGTTTTTGACCCCAAGTGACCCAGTTTTGAAATTCACCTAGAAATCATCGACAAACATTTTGAGCAAGATTCATGATGATTGATTAAAAAATGTGACCTCTAGAGTGTTAACAAGGCTTTCCCTTGATTTGGCTTGGTGACCTAGTTTTTTTACCCCAAGTGACCCAGTTTCTAACATGACCTAGAAATCATCAAGACAAACATTCTGAGCAAGATTCATGATGATTGCTTGAAAAATGGGACTTCTACAGTGTTAACAATATTTTCCTTTGATTTGACCTGGTGACCTACTGAATTTCAAAACTGGGTCACTTAGGGTCCTCTCATAGTGCTTTACATTTGTGTGAAGTTTCATGAAAACATCTCAGACCGTATCAGAGTTATGGAGTGGACATGAATGAAGGAATCACTTTCGGGGGATAGAAGGACACTCAAAATTTCGGACAGTATGACATAATACCCTTGCCACTTTTTGTGGCGGGGCATAATAATGGTAACATATCACTTTGAAAAAAAAAGGTTAACCAAAAAGTAAACCTAGGGCCACTTCAGGGGAGATAAGTACATAATGAAGAAAGTAGTTGTCTCTCTTGCATGTGACATGCCTACTGGTCCTCCTGACTTCATCCCTACCAAATATGAAAGCAATCCACTGAAGAATAAAGGTAACATATCACTTTGAAAAAAGGTTAACCAATAGGTAAACCTGGGACAATGCACTGTTCCCTTTTTGCAATAGAAGCTAAATTAGGGATGACCATAGAATCTGGGCAAATGGACGGAATTTCCTTCTTTGCACAAACCAGTTTGTAGTATCAATGAGACCAAAATATCTGAATGATTGAACCTTAGTTGATTATGGTTCACTGCCATTCACTGGATTGTTTAGCCGTGGCAATGGTCAGTAAGAAGGCTGTATTCATTGAAACATGATGTTTAGGAGCCTGATGTAAAGGTTCATATGAGGTTTTTTGCAGGAAAATTAAAACCCAACATAAATCCCATTTTGGGGTAAGATCTTTAGACAAGACGTTGAAGTTCGAAAGATCTGATTATTCCTGATAAGCATGTGTTAGAACTGATTATGTTACCAGACTTAATTCTAAGAGTATTTGAGATCATGGATCTATAGCTTTGATAGTACTGTTCTGCTGTTTTTCTCAGAAACAGATATGGAAGGAAGTCTGTTGTGACAGTAAGAGAGGTCATGACCAAATTAACCGTCTTTCTATGACATCCGTTGTCATATGTGACCCATTTTGCATTATAACTTTCTGAGTATATACTTTTTCTTCATCTGGAGACAAATTCTGCAACATCTGCAATTTTTTTTTTTTTTTTTTTAACAGATTGTTTGATAACTCCCAAGCATGAATGGCAGGATTTGGGAAGTTTTTCTGTTAACACTTTCAGTTTACTTGGTTTGGAAAAGATTAAACTTAAATCGGTACTGATCCTACTATAGCTGTAACACCTCTTAGAACCCATGACGTTACGTTCAGAGAGAAGCAATTCATACTATTCTGCATAGAGATTGAAAAAATTTTTTGGCCAGAATGTTGGTATCAGAACTATTGTTGGAAAGACAAAATGAAAATCTTTCCCATTCTTGGATAGGACAGGTATAGCAACATTTAGTTGTCCTGAATTGGTGAGACATATAACGTGAGTTTGTGATTGAATCAAGTTGTAAACAAAACAAGAGCTGTCGCATGACAGCATAGCTCGCCTGATTGCACCTTGTCTACCTATGATTTCACATTCACGTCAAAAGGTGTATTTGTACCATGATTCTATTCCAAATACAATAAGTTTTGTGAGTCTGAATATAAATCACACATCCCTTTATAAATTTTAATGCAAACCTATGTGTTACATGGAACACTGACCTAGATATATTTTGAGGTTGATCATTGCATCACATGGAACTAAAATCCCTAGCATGAAATTTCTCTATCAAATAGTCTTCCAGTTAGTAGGCAAAATCACTGAACGATGAAATATAGGTCACACTGAGTCATTCTGACCTAGATATACTTTTTATGTCAATCAACGGTTCACATGGAAGTTAAAATCTAGGTATGACATTTCTCTATCAAATAGTGTTTGAGATATAAGGTAAAATCACTGGACTGTGAAATGTAGGTAACAATGTCCTAATAATATTTTAGGTTACTCTTAGAGTCACATGGAACTAATATTCATGATATGATATTTCTCCATCAAGTAAACTTTGAAATATAAGGAAAACTCACTGGACCATGTAATATAGGTCATGCTGACATGCATATATTTTGAGGTCAGCCTTTGTGTCACATGGAACTAATATCCAAGGTATGAAAGTTCTCTATCAAATAGTCTTCAAGTTATATGGCATAATCACTTGTGCATGAAATATAGGTCACACTGACCTAGATAGATTTTGAGGTCTTCATGTCACATGGAACTAATATCCAAGGTATGACATTTCTCTATCAAATAGTCTTTGAGATATAAGGCATAATCACTGAACCATGAAATATAGGTCAAACTGAGCTACATATACTTTGAGGTCACTCTTAGTGTCACATGAAACTATTATCCAAGGTACGACATTTCTCTATCAAAATAGTCTTCGAGATAGGAGGCATAATCACTGGATCATGAAATATAGGTCATAATGACCTAATTATATTTTGAAGTCATTCTTTGTGTCAGATGGAACTAATACCATTGGTATGATATTTCTCCATCAAAAAGTCATCAAGATATAAGGGGTAATCACATGACCATGAAATATGGGACACAATAACCTACATATATACTGAGGTCACTCTTTGTGTCACATGGAACAAATATCCAAGGTATGACATTTATCTATCATATAGTCTTCTAGATATAAGGCATAATCACTGGACCATGAAATATAGGTCAAATTTATCTACATATACTTTGAGGTTACACTTCATGTCACCTAAAACTAATGTCCAAAGTATGTCATTTCTCAATCAAATAGTCTTCGAGATATGAGGCATAATCACTGGACCATGAAATATAGGTCACACTGATCTAATTATATTTTGAGGTCACTCTTCATGTCACATGGAACTAATATCCAAGGTATGACATTTCTCCATCAAATAGTCATTGCAATATAAGACACAATCACTGGACCAATAAAGATAGGTCAAATTGACCTACAAATACTTTGAGGTCACTCTTAGTGTCACATGAAACTAATATCCAAAGTATGACATTTCTCTATCAAACAGTCTTCGAGATATGTGCAATAATCACTGGACCATGGAATATAGGTCACATTGACCTAATTATATTTTATGGTCACTCTCCGAGTCACAAGGAACTAATATCCAAGCTAAGACATTTCTCTATCAAATAGTCTTCGAGATATAAAGCATAATCACTGGAACATGAAATATAGGTCAAACTGACCTACATATATTTTGTGGTCACTCTTAGTGTCACATGAAACTAATATCCAAGGTATGACATTTCTCTATCAAATAGTCTTCAAGATATGAGGAATAATCACTGGACCATGAAATACAGGTCACACTGACTTAATTATATTTTAAGGTCACTCTTTATGTCACATGGAAATAATATCCAAGGTTTGATAGTTCTCCGTCAAACAGTCTTAGAGATATAAGGCAAAATCACTGGACCATGAAATAAAATAATTGTTGACGACAGACGATGACGGACAGAGGGTGATCACAACAGCTCACCCTGAGCTGAAAAAGGCTAGCTGGAAACAATTATGAGCCCAGAGTGGCTTTGATTTCAGCTGTAAATCGGTACCTCAGCAGTAGGTCTACACCATGGTTTGCAGAGGGAATACAAAAGCTCCAATGAAGATGGCAAAAGTGGGGAATACTTTGAAAAAGAATATAAAGAATTTTTGAAAAATATTTAATGGTTTTTGAGAATGAGCAAAAAGTCCAGATATTTTCCGACAGCCCCTAGAAGTTGTTTAAGAAATAAGAATGTAAGACATAAGCATAATGAAGAAAAGTCCATGACTAGTGAGGTGGGTGAGGCTTGCACAGATTATATTTCATTTCCTTTGGGATCATTGGGCCCATTGTGGTATATTTGAAAATGGAGTTCTGCTCATGTATACGCTAGAGGGTGTAAGCAGTGTTGCAAACTTCATTACTACTCAATAAAGAGTCTCAATAAAACTGAGACTCCCATTTCTAACCCTCAGTATGTTCTTTGTTTCCAAAGGCAATTTTTTTACGTTTATTGCATTGAACACAAGCAAAGCAGTACCTAAAGTCTGTCTAAGTACACGCCAATCTCATTATAACACGGAAGTCCAGATCCAAGGGCCAGACCGTGTGAATTAACCAAACTGTGCTATAAAGGATGTGGGTCAAAAATTAACTGCCCAACTCTTCTTGCCTGTATATGTTAGCTTTATGCTTTAATGCACACACCAGGGCCCAGTTGTTCAAAGCTAACAGCATCGTTAACTAACGATTTGTTAAAATTTACATTGAGTGATATGCAAATATGCTGAAATGTTTTGCTAAAAAAAATGTGAGTAGTGCAAAAGCTACCTACATTTTTTCAGAAAAAATTATCAGAATATTGTGTATTGAATCTGCTAAAACAATTAACAAAATGACCCTTAATAAGCTCATTAAGCTAACGACGCTTTGAACAACTGGATCCTGTGTTAATTATGAGTCCATTTGTTTGTTGATTCATTAAAAGCAGGTTGACACAATATGCAAAACCAAGAACAAAAGAAAAAAAAAAGCCTTAGTTTCTATGCAAACAGCAAGGAGCCAATCGGAATATGTATCTTTGATCAAGGCTTTCACTTAATATTGTTGCTTTACAGCAATTGAAGATTATGATCAGCCTGCATACTTAATACATACTGTTTGTTTGCTTTATTTACTTTCAAAATCAAGGGGAAAATCAATACAGATCAGTTCTTGCAAGTTTGAAAAGAAAATTATTCAGACATTTTCTTTCTTCCATTAGCATTGGATCACTGCGGAAGATCATAACACAGCTGGAGGTGTTCATTAGTATGCTCACTGCCTGAAAAGGTTGGTTAGGATTTTTCACTGTCATATACTGTCTTAGATGTGACGCAATGGCTCATATCAGAGTCTTGATTTGAATCCCCCAAAAAAAGTTGAATTCCCTAAAATACAAAAATGTATTGTGGACCTTGAATTCATGTTTTAAATGCTGATAATGATTCTGCACTGTTCATACATTTTCCTTAAATACATACATATTAGACATATATGGAATGACATGCACCATGCAAAACAGAGCTTTTGCATAGATGTGAAAGGTCACTGTGACTAGTTATCATTGCAGTGCTCTTTTCACGGCTTTGATCTTTTGAATTACCGCATGCCAGGTGTTCTTGAACTGGAAACAGAATTTCACACATTATAAATGAGTTGTTTTGTTTACTGCTCTGGGCACTGGATAATTGAGTACAGTATACTTTTTACAGTAAGTTGGAACAATTATGTTAGCCGTCTTTTTACCTAGCATTGAACAGTCTAGTGTTAAATGGTTATAAAGTTGTTTACCCATGCAAATGCTAGCACTAGAGTTACAACAAATAGCTAAACTTTGCTTAGGTGAGCTAAAATATTGAGGATAGTTAGTACAAAACTACAATTCTGTTTATTTCAGGAATGTCACAGTACTAAACACAGAAGAGGTATAACTCAATGATACATGATGTGCTGAGTGAATGAATATACCTATGAGTGTGGGTGTCAACCTCGAGTTTACCAGCTGGTACTGTCATTCTGTTTACTGGACATACTGTTGATGCTCCTGCTACTGTAGTTCCACTCACAGATGGCTGTACTGTTGATAAACCCACAGCTCCTTTAGCGGCCTTTTTATTTCTTTGTCTGTGCCTGTGATATAACAACTACTTATAATAGCCCTAAGTAAGGCTGGCTAATCAGAGCTGAAAAGATAATCGATTATCCGTCCTGCCATTGCGATCGATAATCGATTAGTAATCACCGAAGATTTGGTTATAATTTTACCTGCCTGTCTGAGCATGACTCTTACCATATGTTGTACTTTACTGTATGTATTTGATCTGACAGGCCTGAGCAAACAGTGTAGACCTAGATGAGACGCCGCAAATGCGGCATCTCATCTGGATCTACACTGTTTGCCACTCATCCAGCTATTTTAGACACAACATTGGGTAGAACATTGTACTTGTTCAAATTTTAGATTAAGTATGGTAAGGAGTCGAGGTGTCTGAATACTAAAGGTAAATACGGTAAAGTAAGAGACACAGAAATTAAATGATCGATTATTATTAAACTGTAACGATTATCATTTTTGTGGAATTTATCGATCAATTAATCGATTATCCAATTTATTGTTCCAGCCTTAGCCCTAAGCATAATGTTTCTCCTTCTTTGTATTGCATTTTTCAGCACAGTGGTTGCCCTTTTTTCACTTTTGAGCCAGAATAACTTGATTGACATAATTCCTATTCACATAATGTTAAAACCAATCAGGTTGATGCAGCAGTCTAAAAGGGTTGATAGTAGTGTTTTTATTTATTTTATCTTAATAATCTTATTTTTCCTGTACAAACATAGAATAAGAAAAGAAAAAAAATATCCTTAATCATGGCTGAGTCTGGGTTGTTTTCATCTGTACCAGAATACTGCATTTGTCAAATGAAAATTAATACTTTGGATGGTCCTGTATAATTAATAATTACTAAAGCTGTCTACTAATTAACTTAACCCTAATCCTGCTGAACCCGGATATACCCTGTCTTTTCAAACAGTGCAGATCCAGATCAGTTGGCTTCAGAAGAAGCCAACTGATCTGGATCTGCACTGTTTGTCATTCAGTATTTGAATTTGTATGAACAACTTAGAGCAAGCAATCTGATTGGTTGAAAATTAGAAGTGGGCAGGGCATATTAATTTATTCAGCATGACAAGGGATAATATAAAGAACTTTGTTGAAATTATTGTAGCACCTGCATACTAAAAAGTGAAAACAAGCACCAGAAGAATGAGAGTTGTCATCCTTGTTTAGCTGGGTGAGATAAAACACAATCAGTGAAGTGAAACTAACTGTAAAGTTTTACAGTTAGTAGACTTCATTTAGGATGGACACTAGGACAGACATAAGGGTGGACGCTAAAATGGATGTAAGTACACCGACAAACTGATGAAGACTTGCTGGCCTAAGTTGCCCATGATAATGCATGTGTGACAATTCTTGTTCGTCTGTCATTACTGACAATGACCAATCCTAATCAACTGTGTGATGTGTTATTATTTGTGTGTTCTAAGATGGCTGATGAGACCAATCTTAGCTCTAAACTGCCTGTGTGTGACAATAAGGGCAGTAACTCATACATACATGAAGACAGGCAGTGCAAATTAATAACAGTCTATGGTGTCATAATAAACAGACACATTAACTTCGAGACAAATTTCCTGCTGCATTTTCTTCTGATCTTGAAGGGGTACTACCCATACCTGAGCACCCACTATTCCCCTCATTTTTCACCAATTTTATTCAAACTCACACATATGATGTACCAACAGTCTAGCTTATCAAGCTAAGACAAGTGGATCAACCATGTCCAAGTAACTATTATATTGTGGCAAGTCACATGAAAAACCAGTTTGCAGGAAGGATTTGATTACTTGCATTGATTCACCTACCATTTGTGTGTGTGCATTTTTCATTGGAAGTTGTAGGCAGAGTCTGCACATTTGGCCCAGGATCCTATCTGATTAGATAGGGGCTAGACAAAAAAAATAACAAGAGAACCATGATGATCCTATGTCGCTCACCAGAGCAAACAGATTTGCATACTTACTACTGAAGTTTCACCTATGTTCACTGCTTTAAGATTTTTGTATAAATTTTATGTTCAAGAGTGACAAGATGGTCCTATAAAATGAAGAAGCAATGCCGAATATGGCAAACAGTGCTTCATTTTTTTTTTTTATCCGACCTTCAAAATGTCTATATATATAGGGAAAATAAACACCGCCCACTGGTGGCCATGTTTTTTGATGAATCCTGATGGTTTGAACAAATTATATTCAAATTGGTCCAGTCATTTCTGACAAGAAGATTTTTAAGGATGTCTGTATAGATTTATAGGGAAAATAAGCCCTGCCCCCTGGCAGCCATATGTTTTGACGAATCATGATGGCTTGAACAATCTTGATAGAGAACCACCAAAGGAACATTTCTGCCAAATTATATTGAAATCGATTCATTGGTTTCTGAAAAGAATATTTTTTTCAAGTTTTCTATATAGACATAAATGTATAAGAAAAATGAAAAAAAGTGAATAAGCACTGCTTATTAGATACTCCCCACGAGGTAATGGTCGATATAAATAGCAGCTCTGTTCAGAATATTAAAAAATTTTCAACAACAACTTATCAATATCAACATTCATGCAAAATATTACAAGATTCCAAAAATTATTAAACAAGATAGACAGGATAAACAAGTGTTAACGGACATTAAAGAATTACAAAGGGGAATAACTATAAAAGTATTGATCCCTTGACCCTTCTTTTTCTGTTGCAGCAACATCTCATGAATGCAAAATATGTTAAGATTCCTAATAATATTAATCAATATATGCAGGAAAAATATAGATGTGCACACAAGGCTCACTTTTTGAGTATTTATAATGTAATGACCTTGAAAGTAAGGTCGAAGTCACCAAAATCTAATCACTTCTTTCCCCCATCCTGATGATGTATCTGTGCTAGTTTGGTCAAATTCCAGAGATAATATGCACACAAAGTTTTTACTGCATTAAATTTTTTTACAAAGGGCAATAATTCCAAGAGAATTGACCCATAGCCCTTACTTTCTCTTGTGTAGGTAGACCTTATTGATATCAAAGTGTCACAAGCTTTTTTTTGTCAAAATTTTAGTTTCAAAGTGTCAGTGTGACCTTGAAAATGAGGTCCAGGTCACCAAGATCTAATCACTTCTTTCCCCCATCGCAATGAAGTATCTGTGCTAGTTGCCGGCCTCAGTGGCTCAGTTAGATGCGCCGTCCGACTGGAGACCAGGAGGTCGCTGGTTCAACCCCCGCCGAGGTCAGCAACATTCTTTCAATCATGATTGATCATGAAATATTTTCTACGGTCATTCTCTCCCTTCCGCTGATTCAAGAAGGGTAGTTCTCAGTTTCTGGCGAAAGACTGTGCACAATACTGGTTAACCGCTTAGAGGACTAAGCCTGCCCAGTAAACGTGTGGTTAGGTAAACTGACCATGCTCGACATGACCCCATTGGGTTGACTGGGCCGTAAAACCTCAACACAAACACAAGCAAATCTGTGCTTGTTTGAACAAGTTCCATCTAATGAGTCATGAAATAGGTAGGGTGCATACAAGGCTCATTTTTAGAGTCTTTACAATGTAGTGACCTTGAAAATGAGGTCAAGGTCACAAAAATCTAATCACTTCTTTCCCAAGTCCTAACTGTGTATCTGTGCTAATTTGTTAAAATTCCAGACATTGGTTCAAGACATTGTGTGCATACAAGCTTTTTTCTATCAAAATTTGAGTTAAAAGGTCTGGTGTGACCTTGAAAATGAGATAAAGGTCACAAAAATCTAATCACATTTTTCCCCAATCACAATGTGCTAGTTTGGCCAAATTCCATCTATTGATTCATGAGATAGAGTGCACACAAGGCTCACTTTTTAAGTATTTATAATAAAGTGACTTGGAAAATAAGGTCAAGGTCACCAAAATCTAACCAGTTCTTTCCCCCCATCTTGATGATGTACTTGTGTTAGTTTGGTCAAATTCCAGCCATTGGTTAAAGAGATAGTGAGCACACAAACTTTTTACAAGGCTCATTTTTAGAGTCTTTATAATGTAGAGAGCTTGAAAATGAGGTCAAGGTCACAAAAATCTAATCACTTTTTTTCATATGTCCTAATGATGTGTCTGGGCTAGTTTGTTAAAATTCCAGCCATTGGTTCAAGATATAGTGTGCACACAAGCATTTTTCTATCAAAATTTGAGCTTCAAAGTGCCAGTGTGACCTTGAAAAAGAGACAAAGGTCATCAAATTCTATTCACTTCTTTCCTCAATCTGTGTCTGTGTTAGTTTGGTAAAATTCCATCTATTGATTCATGAGACAGAGTGCAGACAAGGCTCACTTTTTGAGTATTTATAATGTAGTGACCTTGAAAATAAGGTCAAGGTCACCAAAATCTTATCACTTCTTTCCCCCATCCTGATGATGTATCTGTGCTAGTTTGGTCAAATTCCATCTATTAATTCATGAGACAGAGTGCACATAAGGCTCACTTTTTTGAGTATTTATAATGTAGTGACCTTGAAAAGAAGGTCAAAGTCACCAAAATTTAATCACTTCTTTCCCCCCACCCTGATGATGTATCTGTGCAAGTTTGGTCAAATTCCAGCCATTGGTTAAAGAGATAGTGTGCACACAAACTTTTTACTGCATTAAGAAATTTTACAAAAGGCAATAACTATCAAAATTTGAGTTTAAAAGTGCCAGTGTGACCTTGAAAACAAGATAAAGGTAATCAAAATCTAACCACTTCTTTCTTCAATCCCAATGATGTACATTGTATCTGTGCTAGTTTGGTCAAAATCCATCTATTGATTCATGAGACAGAGTGTACGCAAGGCTTACTTTTTGAGTATTTATAATGTAGTGACCTTGAAAATGTGGTCAAGGTCACAAAAATCTATTCACTTCTTTCCCATGTCCTAACGGTGTATTTGTGCTAATTTGTTAAAATTCCAGCCATTGGTTCAAGATATTGTGTGCACACAAGCTTTTTTCTATCAAATTTGAGTTTAAAAGTGCTGGTGTGACCTTGAAAACGAAATAAAGGTCACCAAAATCTAATCACTTCTTTCCCCCATCCCAATGATGTATCTGTGCTAGTTTGGTTAAATTCCATCTATTGATTCATGAGAAAGAGTGCACACAAGGCTAACTTTTTGAGTATTTATAATGTAGTGACCTTGAAAATAAGGTCAAGGTCACCAAAATCTAATCACTTCTTTGCCCCCACCCTGATGATGTATCTTTGCTAGTTTGGTCAAATTCAAGTCATTGGTTAGAGATATTGAGCACACACGCTTTTTACAAGGTTCATTTTTAGAGTCTTTATGATGTAGGGACCTTGAAAATGAGGTCAAGGTCACAAAAATCTAATCAATTCTTTTCCAAGTCCTAATGATGTGTCTGTGCTAGTTTGTTAAAATTCCAGCCATTCTTTCAAGATATAGTGTGCACACAAGTTTTTTTCTATCAAAATTTGAGATTCAAAGTGCTGGTGTGACCTTGAAAACGAGACAAAGGTCACAAAAATCTAATGACTTCTTTCCCCAATCCCATTGATGTATCTGTGCTAGTTTGGTCGAATTCCATCATCTGATTCATGAAAAAGAGTGAGTGCACGCAAGGCTCACTTTTGAGTATTTATAATGTAGTGACCTTGAAAATAAGGTCAAGGTCACCAAAATCTAATACCTTCTTTTCCCCATCCTGATGATGTATCTTTGCGAGTTTGGTCAAATTCCATCTATTGATACATGAGATAGAGTGTACACAAGGCTCACTTTTTAAGTATTTATAATGTAGTGACCTTGAAAAGAAGGTCAAAGTCACCAAAATCTAATCACTTCTTTCCCCATCCTAATGATGTATCTGTACTAGTTTGGTCAAATTCCAGCCATTGGTTAAAGAGACAGTGTGCACACAAACTTTTTGGCAATAACTGTCAAAATTTGAGTTTCAAAGCTCCAGTGTGACTTGAAAACAAGATAAAGATCACCAAAATCTAATCTCTTCTTTCTTCAATCCCAATGATGTATCTGTGCTAGTTTGGCCAAATTCCATCTATTGAGTGCACACAAGGCTCACTTTTTGAGTGCACACAAGGCTCACTTTTTGAGTATTTATAATGTAGTGACCTTGAAAACAAATCAAGGTCACCGAAATCTAACCATTTCTTTCCCCCATCCTGATGATGTATCTGTGCTAGTTTGGTCAAATTCCAGTCATTGGTTAAAGAGACAGTGTGCACACAAAGTTTTTACTGCATTAAGAAATTTTACAAAGGGCAATAACTCCAAGAGAATAGGCCCCTAGCCCTTACTTTCTCTTATGTAGGTACACCTTATTGATATCAATGTGTGTGCAGAAATTGATGAATATCCACTGCTGCATTTTCAAGATATTAGGAAACAAGAAGGCCATGATGGCCCTATATCGCTAACCTGAATCATGTTATACAAGCACTGCTAACAGAGATCCGGTTCTAAAGGTCATGGTGATCTTGACCATGACCTTTGCCCTCAGGGTCACCTTCTGGTCAGAAGAAATATCCCTACGATGTTTGAGAGTCCCAGCCCCAAGCACTGCAGAGTTATAAGTTTGTTTTAGAGGTCACTGTGACCTTGACCTTTGACACTAGGGTCATCTACCAGTCAAGACCAACATTCCATCTAAGTTCAAGTGTTCTAGCCTCAAACACTGCCGAATTATAAGCTTTTTAGTACTAAACGTCATGGTGACCTTGACCATGACCTTTGCCCTTGGTATCATCTACTGGTGAAGGCCAACATCCCTTCTAAGTTTGAGGGTCCTATCCCCAAGCATTGCCAAGTTAACAAGCTTTTTAGTACCAAAGGTCCTGGTGACCTTGACAATTGATACCAAGATTATTCAAGCCATTATGATTCTTCAAAAAAACATGGCCACTAGGGGCTTGTATTCACAATATATCTATATAGAAAACTTTAAAAATCATCTTGTCAGAAACTACTGAACCGATTTGAAATATAATTTGACAGAAATGTTTCTTTGGTGACCCTCTACCAAGATTATTCAAGCTATCATGATTCGTCAAAAAAAACATGGCCACCAGGGGGTGGGGCTTATTTTCCCTATATATTATATAGAAAAGTTTAAAAATCTTCTTGTCAGAAAGCACTGGACTAATTTAAATATAATTTGGCAGAAATGTTTCTTTGGTGGTCCTCTACCAAGATTGTTCAAGCTAGGATGATTCATCAGAAAATATGGCTGCCAGGGGCCAGGGCTTATTATACCCCCAACAAACTTTGTTTGTGGTGGGGTATACTGTTTTCACGTTGTCCTTCCATCCGGCCCTGTGCCAGTCTGCAACACTTTGGTTTTTAGGTCACCTGCACATGAAGTGCTCAATGTGAGGTATTGTGATCGGTCTTTGTCCGTCATCTGTCCATCTGTCTGTCCGTCATCAACTTTTGCTTTAAACAACTTCTCCAAAACTGCTAGACAGATTTTAGAATTATTTCACAGAAATGTTCCTTGGGTGACCCTCTACAAAAATTGCTCATAAAAGAAACATTTCTGTCAAATTATACTTCAAATCAGTTCAGTGGTTTCTGACAAGATGATTTTTAAAGATTTCTATATAGATATATAGGGAAAATAAGCCCTACCCCCGGTGGCCATTTTTTTTATTTTTTTTTGAAGAATCATGATGGTTTCAACAATCTTGGTAGAGGATCACTAAAGCAACATTTCTGCCAAATTATATTGAAATTTGGTTAAAATTGGCTCAGTGCTTTAGGAGGAGATGTTGTTTAAAGGAACCCTAGATGGGCCAACAACAACGCCGATGCCGACCATGATGACGGAGTGAGTGATCACAATAGCTCCCTTCCAGCCTTTGGCTCAGGTGAGCTAAAAAAAAAAAAAAAAAAAAAAGAAGAAAATCAGAAAGTGGTGAAGTCTGTGTTTTTGGAGAGTTATTCCACTGACTGGCCTTGAATGCAGATAAACAAAAGTGTATATTAAAGCACATCCTCTCCCATAGAAAAACCAAAAACCTAGGAATTGATTTTGGTTTAAACAATAGTTTATTGAATATAATATGTACAACACAAACATACAAATATGACATAGAGGATCAGGAATTGGTTTTGTTTCTAGAGATTCTGAGATGCACTCAAGTAGGCTTACCCCATGTAAATAGCCATGAACAACAGGATAAGGCTTATCTCTTGTGCATTGTCAATAGCAGTAAATCTTGTGAAAAGCCTCAAATTAATGTCTAGGAGAATCTCTTAAAATTGCAATTCTACATATATATCTGAATAGAATTATAGTATAAAAAAAAAGTATACCCATATCACTTAAATATAACTTAATGGTTACTTTATCAAAATATTGGAAACTTTTTAGTACCAGTCAAGATTTTAGACTGGTTTTCTTTGCACATAACAAAGTTGCGTACAGAAGATGCAAATATTATTTGGTTTAGAAAATCAGTCTGCATTTGGCAGTGCATTAGTAAAATGTCTCCATCCAATAAAATGGTGCCATGGCAAAATATTCCACCACCCCTAATTTTGATAATTCTAATCATAATATAGAAATTCGACCTTAAAATCGGGATAATTCCACAAAAATTGTATTGATTGGCATCTATGCTTTAAGGGTGGAAACTGATTTGTTTCAGACTGTACAGAAAATGCTGTAACAGAGTAATCTACCTTTCCAACTCCTCCTCTGAATGAGCAAAGGTACAGCTTGTGCCTCTGGGACAATTCCCCTTCTCCCCAAAGTCCCGACACATACTCGTCTTGTATCTGACATTATTAAAAGGTGTAAGGAAATCATGTTTCTTGTGGCCAGAGTTATAAAGGAACCTGACCAAACCTTCTACAACTGTTTTCGCAGCTTTAAGAACACCCTCTAAGTTCTCCCATGACGGACAAGGTACATCTGAAAAAAAAACAGAGGTTAAATTTGAAACAAATAACCAACACTTTCTGTCACTCATTTAAAACAATGGCATGATTCACAGACCTGAGACTAACCAGTCAGACCTTAATGTCTAATGTCTCTGTTCAGTAAAAAACAAATTGCCAAAATAATAAAACCCATCACTCAATGGGCTATATTTAACCATATCACCCCTAAATATCTCAAACAGACTCTCCCAGCTGACCCCGACTGGTGCATTCTTTTAGAAGCTTTGACAAAAATAAGAAAAAGAATAGCACACTGTGTAGAACCAATGCCTTGTAACTTCATGCACCTAGGGAAACCGGATATGGGGATATCAGAGGTTGCTAGATTTCGGAGGTAAACAAAACAAAACAACTGGCTTTTATATCTTGGTTTTAGGCGCATATGTCTGAGGAAATCTGCAAAAGCATGCAATTTTAAATAAAATATTGTTCTTGGCTACAATTTCAAGCATTTTTATTATTTATTTATACTCAGATTCACTGAAAACGCACCACTTTTAGAATTTTGATTTCTTTAGTTTAAGGTAAAAATGACTGACTTTTTCAACTGATAAATACAGTATTGTAAAGTTGTCACCGAAGCATGAGTTTGTTTGACATGAATACTGCGTGATTTTTTTATGATGTGCATGTGCACGTGCAAAATGCAAAAATTGCAAAATTTTCGTCATCACGATATTTTTGGCACTTTCTTTACTGTCATTATACAGTCCGGATTCTTAACGTTAAAAGCCAGCAAAACATTTCATAAGAACAAGCCCATGGGACGTCTAAGTAACGTTGATCGTCATCGTGCCCTCGGTATGGTTGAAGGTGGGCTTTCATACCACCAAGTTGCAGAGTGTATGGGTTGTTCGCACACTACAATTGCTCGACTGGTTGAAAGGCACAATGCTACAGGGTCTGTGGGCGATAGACAACGCCCTGGACGTGAACGTGTTACTACACGTCAGCAGGACTGGTACATTGTTTTGAGTCATTTATGCAACCGATTCAGGACGTCTGTGGAAACTGCCCAGGAGACAGTGGGAACCCATAACCTACGCGTAAGTGCCTTAACTGTACAGTGGCATCTCCAGGAACACGGTATTTCTAGCCATAAGACGTATACGGGGAACGTTTTGACGGCGGAACGTCGAATCAGTCGCTTTAATTGTTGGCGTGGTGTACTGTTCACGGACGAGTCCCATTTTTGTGTTGAAATGTTTGATAGGCGGCGTAAAGTATGGCATCGACTTGGGGAGCGATTTCAAGACTGTTGTGTTAAACAGGTGTCACGTTGGGCTGGTGGTAGCGTAATGGTGTGGGGAGGGATCTCATGGCGCCACAAAACCCAACTCATCATTGTTGATGGCAATTTGATGGCATGTTGGTACATCGATGAAATCTTAGAGCCAGAGGTGGTACCGTTTTTACGCAATAATGGTGACATTACACTTTTCCAAGAGGACAATGCACATGCTCATTCTGCGAGGCTAACCATGGACTTTTTCAATCAAAATGGTGTGCAAGTTCTTTCTTGGCCTGCGTTTTTGCCGGATTTAAACCCAATTGAGCACCTTTGGGACCAGCTCGGAAAACGTGTGTACAGCCGACGTCATCCGCCAATCAACCATCAGCAGCTTGCCATGGCGCTACAGGAAGAATGGGACAACATCACACAAGACCAGATACAGCGTTTAATTCGAAGCATGAGGCGTCGATGCCAAGCAACACTGGATGCTAATGGTGGACATACCCGGTATTAGGATATGTGATTTTGATTTTTCGGGTGTGTGGACTTATTCGAGTCTCCGTATCTCTGCATCCAATGAAATGCTGTAACTCTGTAGTGAGTCTGTGGATAAGTTAGTGATAATTCATTAAACGTGATCAAATGCTGGAAATATTGTGAATCAAAATTTGAGGTATAGTACTAGTGGTGTGTTTTCATTGAATCTGAGTATATTTGGGTAGTGTATCAATGACGCATTGTAACATCCATAAGAAATATGCCAAACAACCTCAAAATGGACAATTTCATAATGTACATATATATATAACCGTGAAAACAAAACTGAAAAAAAAAAAGTTTGACCTTTTTGAAATGAGTGGTTTATTGAACAGAATTATGTTTAAATTATCCTGCATTATCTTTGCAATATGTAACAAATGTAACAAATATAACACATGTTACAGTAATTTTCTTTTATTGGCATACTGCTAAATTCCAAATAATGTCTAGTTTAGTCATCTCTTATGATGAAACACTTCAAAGACAAACTTTCATATGTGAAACAGTGTTAAGTGCATGACATGCATTACTAAACATATTGCCATAAACAATCTCTAAGTACTGAAATACTGATTATTACATTCAGAGAATCAGCTTGGTTAGCAGTACTGCAGCCATTTTGAAATGCCTGCCTGATATGAGAACAAAAAACAGAATTGAGAAACTTAAAATTGTGTCAATTATTTGAAGCAGATTTGATAACTGGTTTTGTCGAAATCCTTACTTTATGATGAAGTCCTAGAAAAATAATGTGAAATGTCTCATTGGTTACAGGAGAGTAATTCAATCTTCTGTTACATTGTTACATCAACAAAACTACACAGTGATAGTTCATTTTATTTGATGCGTTAAAGCTAAGCATTTATTAAAGGGCATGTTAGCAGTATTTCCAAGTTGAACATTTTGAAAATGTCTTGATACTTTTTTCTTATTGTTTTTTTATGTGTGTTATCCAGAATTGTTCAAATAAGCCAACAAACCCAACAACAATAATTTGCTAATAGTTCTATATAATTATACAATTATATGTATGTTGAGTTTTAGACAGGCAGATACACATGCTAACCAATGTGTTCTCTTTGCAGCAAAACTGCTCCTTTATTGTGCATTTCCAACCATTTTTGTCACATGGGTTACCTAAAACTATTCAGATAAACGAAAAGTAACCCCATTTTACTTTTGGTGCATCATTTTGTTCAGCTATATTATAGAATGGTTAAAAAAAAGTTTTGTTGAATAAATTAGCATGGTATTTTAGCAAAAAAAAAAAATTGAATTACGAAAACCTTGTGACAGCTAAGACATTAAACAAGCTGTTATTACTTTATGTCACCAGGTATAAAGTGCAAACAACTCTTATCCAATGCAGACAAGACTGATCTTTGAGATAGACTATGTTTGCAAAATTCATTTGGTTGGGGAGCTGGGTTAAATTTGGCCAGAAGTCTATATATAGGTGCATTTGTGTCTCATTTCATGGGTTTGCAGCAGTATGTTATTGTGTCACCTGCTGGATGTTTCTTTTAACATTTTTGCATAATGAAGTATCACTATATGGCTGAGGGACCAATTGTCAATGAAATGAGTAATGTAGAAAAATTGGCTGAAGGACCAATTGCCTATGAAATCAGTAAGGTAGAAGAATCAACTGAAAATAAGATGGCTAAGATGCTGCCAAATGTTTTGGATAAGTTCTCTAAATATGGACTAGAAACCCATTTATTGACATTTTTCCAGCTGGTGTCTGCAAATCGTTTTCCCCTTCTGGAATATAGCATTCAGCTCTGGTTAGAAATTGTATGCTGGCATCGACAGTAAGGTAGAAGAATCAACTGAAAATAAGATGGCTAAGATGCTGTCAAATGTTTTGGATGAGTTCTCTAAATATGGATTAGAAACTGATTCACTGACATTTTTCCAGCCGGTGTCTGCAAATTGTTTCCCCTTTTTCGAATATAGCATTCAGCTCTGGTTAGAAATTGTACGCTGGTATCGACAGGACTCAAGTACAACCATGCATTACACAGAGCAAATAAAAATGTTCTGGATATTGGTGTAGCTTCGTGGAAAATGAAGTTTTTATAAGTAAAATGAAGTTTTTTAAAAGTAAAACATATTTTAACTATCAATACTTAAGCTATAGATAATGTGCTATTCCATTCTGTTTTTCCCACCTTCCACAGAAAAATGACCTTTCAGTCGTAGTCTTAAACCAGAAGGTCCCTTAGGCAGTTACCTGTATGACGTAACACTTCCCGCTTAAAAGATCACATGTCAGTTTCTTTGATGTGTAAAACAAAAGACACAATTAGGAGAGAGAAGCGCGGGAGGTGAGGAGGGATAATTTTAATTATCTATAGGTTAAGTATTGATAGTTAAAATATGTTTTACTTTTAAAAAACTTCATTTTAACTGCACAATACATTAACCTACAGATAATGTGCTAGAACTCGCAGAATTGGAGGGAGGTGCTCTCCTAATTCCAACACAAAATAAATTGTATCCCACAACTTCTGGTTTAAGACTCGAGAAACTCTAAGGAATCAGATACATCTAGTTCTATATTTAATAGAAAGAATGATCTAGATTCACAATATAACATACCTTTAAAGCGGGGCTCTGGAAATTTTGAAATCTGAATCGGTCCAGCCGATGATGATGGCGTCATTAATGGGCCCATTTCCAAAAAAAAAAAAATATATATATATATATAGGTGATATATATATATATATATATATATATATATATATATATATATATATATATATATATATATATATATATATATATATATATATATATATATATATATCACCTATCACGAAAACTAATGACAATTGGCAGTCCAATAACTCCTTTTAAATAATACACCTCAACTCCGTTATATGACGGAAGTCCGGGTATAACAAGCATGATCAAAGCTGGCGTCAACAATAAATACAGTCATGTATGTAAAAAGAAAATAAGAAAAAAAAAAGACGCTTTTATTGTTATTTCCACCTCCGCAGGGTTTTCCTACACTATTTATAAACAACTGATTCCCATCTTGTATAAGCGCGAAGACGGCTGGAAACAGGAGAGATGGAACGAAACGACTTTCATGGACCTAATTAGGTCTAAGAAAAAAGGCCTGCACCATGGGCGGTTTTGCAGTTTTCAATGTTTCAAGATTTGACCAGACTGCCTAAATTTTAAGCACTGACCAATCTTGTCTAGCGCAAGTGGTGCATTACTTATTTTTACCCTGAAATCTACCTTGAATTATACACGCGCGCGTGTTATGGCAACCAACAAAAAAAAAAAAAAAAAAAAAAGCAATCAATAATACCCAGATCAGACGCCGTTGTATGCGACATCTGATCAGAACGTACACGGTTTGGGAATTAATTTATCAAATCTGGGACCGACAAACCGTGTTGATCAAAACAAAAAAGAAGAGGAAGAAAACGGGTGCGTTCAAGCGGTGCATTCTTTTATCACTCTCAGTAAAGCGACCTTTGATCTTTTGGACACGCCGACTGCACCTGGATGTTTTGCAGTCTCAGTGTATTCACACGTGTCACACAAACGGATTAATTATCAGACTACCGTTACTGATGATTCGTGTTAATCGCTTATTTACCGCACAAAGGTCAGTGAAGTGTTGATTTTTTGACAATGTTTGGATAATGACGTAATTAATTTGTGCTGCGGTAGGTTGCCGTTATTCATCTGTCTCTCCAATATACATGTCAAATGACTGTTTAGAGCCTTTTAACTACCATAATATCGCATTTAAAAGGTGCGCGGACGTTGTCAGTTTGGGAAGACTTGACCGTTTGTGATTTTTTGGACATCATTGATTCGTGAAAATTGGCTGGTTGGGGAAAATGGGGTTCAAGGCACAAACCTGTTGGACCGATTTATTAGCGTTTTGGGGTGTTTTAAATCGGTCCAGAATTCTTAATTTCGGTCCAGACCGGCTATTTTTCCGGTTTTCTGGAGCCCTGCTTTAAAGTGTTAGGGTCTTATTACCTTGTATGTTAATAGTAGACTCTAGAGGATGCCAGTTCTCAAGCCTCAGACACCAAATTATTGCCCCCCCCCCCCCCACCCCCCACCCCACACCCCCCTCCACCTCTCTTTCTTTTTGGGAAAAAACTATTGGCCCCAAAAAGAATAATAACCTCGGTATTCCATTTGCAATGTAAGCTCAGGAATATTGTTTGAAAATATGTTCGAAACTAAACTTGTCAAGCAGAAGTCTAGACAATAAGCTGTCTATCTTAGAGGCACAATTTAAATAAGGAAATGTCTTCTCGGTCGAGTTTCTTATAGATAATCTACATATCTTGAGATTTTCTGATAATTTCTAGATATGTAAAGATTATCTAATTGTAATAGTCTAAGCTATTAGAATTATGATCTAATTAGAGTCTGTTTAATTGGAGTGATAGGACTGTTTCCGATAAACAGACCATAAACTTAAACTAACCATACTGTTGTATAATTATTCCCTTTTGATTTAAATTAAAAAAGGGGAGATAATAAATTGTGTAGATGGAGTAAACTTAACTGAATTTCAGTTATCCATTAGAAATGAAATGTATATACATAATTCATGGTTTAAACTATTGCTAGACTAATTGTATTAACGTATTTTTAGTCTAGGCAATAAGATAATACGGAGGTTGCCTAACTGTACTGAGAGGAAAGACAACCTAAGTCCTTGATAAATACTTTGTCATTGGACATATCAAAAGCGTTTCGTGTCCTGGGCAAATTAAGAAAGGAAGAGACTGCCAACATCATCACGTAGAGTTTGCCAGACTATAAGAGAGAGAAGAATAAGGCTGATAACAGTTTACTGTAAGACAGCCTCCATATTAGGCTTAAAATCTTACCATACTGTTGAAATTAAGCAATAGGAAATAACAGGATAGAATTTTTTCTATTGCCTGAAAGGATTGCCATGAAAATTACTCCGGAGTACATAATCATGGAAAAACAAGAAAAATTTAATATCCACTTTGTAATGACAAATCAGAATGTTCAGACAAAGAGAAAGGACTCTAGAAAGAATGTAATCGGGCGAAAGACATTCTCTAGAAATATTATTCAAAATACTGATTTATCATCTCTGATTTCACTTAACTTACAAGTTCAGAGATAGAGTTACTATTCTGTACGAATATTTAACCCTTGTTCTGCTGAACCCGGATATAACCGGTCTTTGCATACTGTGTAGATCCAGATCAGTTGACTTCTGAAGAAGCCAACTGATCTGGATCTGCACTGATTGCCACTAAGTATGTGAAAATATATCAACAATCTGGATCTAGTAATCTGATTGGCTGAAAATTAGAATTGGCATATGCAGGAATTCTCGTACTACAGGTACTAATCCGCACCAATCGGTTCCTTCTGTGACGTCACAGTATGTCGCTAGTTCTCAGACAGGTACTAGTGTGGAAATGTATAGAATTATATAGGAGCCCATCATTTAACTAATAAAATCATTTATTTTCAATAATACGAGATATTATTATAACCTCGCAATAGATGGGAAAATGTATCTGCTTCAATTTGATACCAAATTTGTTGAAATAAGATAAATTTTAAAATGGCCCAGATTGTAATGAATGCTACAAGGGTTTTTCCTTATTAAGTCTTTGTATTTTACAACAAAAATGAAAAATTGCCTTGATTCAATCGCCCAAAAGTCATATTTTTTAAAATTTCTCCGTTCATTATAACCTCTCATTCGATAGATCTATTTAATATCTATAGTTATGCAATAAAATATTGAATAAATTATTTTATTAAAAATGGCCCACAGGTTGCAGAATATAGCTATATTTTAAAAATGCGGAGAGAAAATGTGTAATGATTACACAGACGCAGGTCTTGTGTACACATGATACTAGCACGAATTGCAAAAGAGGTTGTAAGAATTGGAAAATAAAAAAGAATTGGTATCCATTGATAGTATTATAAAGATTATTTAGCTTCAAAAAGGAAAACAAAGATATATATTAATGATAATATAAACTTATTTATTTAATTTTTGTTTGTGTCGAATTATGTTTTTATTCGGCAATTTATTGAAGCTTTAATGAAAATTTGATATAATTACTTTTGACCATAGGAAAACTACAAACTGCTTAATTACTTGTTTTTTTTTTTTTTTTTTTTGTTTAATGATGAAAAAAAAATGCTTTGTCGGGATACAAGAAAAATACCTAAATGCCCGGCCACTCTTGCGATGTTTTCTTAATAACAATTACTGCTAATGAATGCCAATTATGTCCTTATCTTGACAAAAGAAAACAACGAAATCACTTTTTACATAATTGACATACATGCTTATGCGCAATTTTAATTGCACAAACAGAATCAAATCCAATATTTGATCTTTTTGCATAAACTAGCACTTTAATTGACACGATTTGCTCATTTTAGATTCCTGTACACAAATAAGGACTAAATGAATGAGATGAGTCTCTCTCTCTCAAACGTTCTCTAAATCTGTGAATAACAAGAGTCTCTCCAAATAAAAGCAGCATTAAATATGACGTGCAACCATTGGAGTTCCAGATCAGCATGTGCATATACTTTTTTCTCTGATAGAATGTGCAAGCTCTATTCAACATGCGGTGTTAAATATGTATATTTAATAAAAAAAAATATAATATTTAAAACAAAATACATTAAAACAAAATGATAATTGATATTATTTTCAGAAAGTTTGTTTCATAAAATGGTTATCTAGGAAATCAAAACATACTGATACTAATGATATTATTACTATTATTATTATTATTAGTAGTAGTAGTAGTAGTAGTAGTATTTACTACTACTATTATTATTAGTATGTTGTACATCACAAATCCGAAGAATAAATATTATTAAGCTGATCATATTCGAAATGTTTTATTTGTAAAATAGCCACATGGACAGTTTATACTATCGTACATGTGTATTTAGGGGTAAAATATTGGTAATTACCGAATAAACCCTATTAGACACATTAAATTACTATCATACTGAAATTTGATCAAGTCCGTTTGGCTACCTATTGACACAGCTTATACCTGCTATCTGAGTGGCAAACAGTGTAGACCTTTGTTAAGATACTCTGTGATGTAATGTCTGATCAGGGTCACTGCCTTTTCTTATGGTGTGTTTATCAGAATTTCGAGGTTAAATACTATAAACCACTTTCTCAGTCAGATTCAAAAAATTGTTCAGTACACACCTTTTCAAACATTACTCTAAAGACAATTGTTTCAAAAACAAACCTGGGATACCAGATGATTCGATCAAGTTCTACTCTTTACAACACTTGCCCTATCTTTTTAACAATGTCATTACAGAACCAGCTGATTTGTCTAAACATTGCTGGGTAAGTGTAAAATAGTGTAGACCCTGAACACACAATGCGTAATGTGACATTTGATCTTGGTCTACACCGTTGGCACAGACCTCTCTGTCTAAAAATCTAGGATAGTAGTAACAGTCATAATCCAAGGAAAACGACATTTTATCCATATTTGCTAACTACCCAACACAAAAATTACATGGGTCTCTCCAAATAAAAGCAGCAACCATTGTAGTTCCAGATCAGCATGTGCATACATTTTTCTTTGATAGATTGTGCAAGCTGTATTCAACATGCAGTATAGACTGATCAATGTATTTCAGCGGACACAGACTAATCGGGTCTACATTGATCGCATAATTCATAAGGCCCATTTTTTTTTTTTTTTGAAAAAGATTCAATCATAATTGTTTCTTATGTTACTTGAAGACATCTTAAAGTTCTTGAAACGATCAACAAAACATTTTACTTTCATTTGTATTAGCATTAAAAAAATTGTTCAAACATATATAAATACAAGTTAAATAACAGCACGTTGTTTATTTTCTGGTTCCATTATTATTATTATCCCGTGGGAACTAGAAGCCTCGGGCCACTGGACAATGTAATAATAGCTTAATCTATACCTCATGCAATAAAAACAAAGTGGTCAAAATATCAAATGAACATCAACATTTGAAAAGGACCATTATAACTATGATCAAGGAATATGGGCAAACAAAGCACCATCTTTAACCGTGTAACTAGATAAACACTAATTACTGTAGAATATATTGATTAAGATTTAAAATCCTGATCAAAGTGTGCAGATGCGCAGACTGATCTGGATCTTTAGTGTTTGCATAATACATAATTTCCCTTTTTTCATAATCTGACACAACTGCCCTTTATCTGAGACAGGTCACATGGTCTTGCAATTCTTGAGATGATAAGATAAAACTAGAAATAGCGTATTCTACATTAATTTTTATGAAAGTTTTTTGACAGTTTGTCTATTTTTTTCCCTTAAGTTTAAATGATTGTTAAACAACGTTCATGCATCAAGGGAAAAGTGATGATGATATTCTTATTTTTCCCAGAAAGTAGGCTTTGACATGTCATGCGAATTGTCTCCAACAGAGACAGTTTGTATGGACTGTCAAACTTTATTTTTTGTTGGTTTCTTTTTTGTGGGGGTGTGGGAGGGGTAAAAATTTTAACCCTTAACCTTTTCCACTCTCTGGGCTACTTCAGCAGCAAAAACTGGTGATATTTGTTGAATTTTCCCCAGAAAATAGGATTTGACATTTCATGCAAATTGTTTGCAATGGAGATGCTTTGCAAGAAATGTCAAACCATTTCCTTTTTTGGGGTGGGGGTGATATTTGATCCCTAAACGTTTATCACTTTCTGGGCTAATTCAGCATGCGATAAAGTGGTTATTGTCTTAGTTTAACTAGAAAATAGGATTTGACACTTCATGCAAATAGTCTTCATTGGAGACAATTTTCATGAAATGTCAAATCCAGTTTTGAAAATAAAACATACAGAGGAAAATTGTTCAGGATAAGTATTTGGTGATTGTAATTTTTCTCCATAAAAACATCATATGTTGTGGGTACTCATTAGATGAGCCTCACCAAGGTTCTTCAAATGAGTATTCATAACATGTTTTTGCTTCACCGAGGTGCATCAAATTAATACCTACAACATATGTTTTAATGGAGAACTGGAGAAAATTGTCCCATATTTATGTTGTCTGCAAAACTTTTACCCAAAGTGCTAACTGATAAGTACTATGCTAATTCGCGCCACCAATGGGTCCTAAGTTTATGAAATAGCTAATTGTCTTTATGCTGTGAACAAATAGCCCAAAGCTATTTATGTACCTCGCTTGAAAGAAATGTCCTGTTTGTACACCTCTGTCCAGCTGATGGTCTGTGTGAGCTTTGCAGACTGGTTTCAAACTACTAAATTATCAAATTACCAATAATTTAAACCTCTAAATTTGCTTGTTTTTTTTGTTTTTTTTTTCTAATCATGTATGTACCCTAATACTACTACTATGCTCAGGCACAGAATGGCCAGTAGGATTGTTTAGCATAAGCATCTGCACATACTGATCTTAACAATCAGATCTGTAACAAACATTAAGCAAAGAGCATAACCTTGCTCAGAAAACGCAATGGGGTCTTGGTCCACAAAGGGCACATACCTGAAGGTTGCTTAAAACACAGTAATATTTGATATTACTCATTTATGCTAAAAAAGGGATATTGACAAATAGATAAGAACTTTAGACCCAGATCAGACGCCGCATATCATGGTGTCTGGTGAGCATTGATTAAACACACTTGATTGCATTCTGATTAATAGGTTTCTTTAATCTGTGGTGATAGTACTGATGTGAAATAGGTTACCTAGATCACCTGAAAGAGTAGGTAGCTTTAATTACTGTACTAACAAATGTCTTAGGATAACCTAACTTAATAACGGAGGTATGGAGACTGCCCTTTTAGGTTAAGAAGTGGATGACATAGGCCTTTCCCCTGTACTCATTATCCATATGCTTTTTTTTTCTTTCTTTCTTTCTTTCTTCCTTTCTTTCGTATTGTAACAACAAATGTCTTAGGATAACTTAATAACGGAGGTACGCAGACTATCCTATGATGTTAAGAAGTGGATGACATAGGTCTTTCTCCCGTATTCATTATCCATAGGCTTCTTTCTTTCTTTCTTTCTTTTTTTAGTTTATGGTTATCATAATTTTTTTTATTCATTCATTCATTTTTTTTTCAAATTACTTATATTTAATTAAATTTTCCCATTTGTTTTCTCCAGGTGAAATGATCGTTTTTCTTTCAAAATTGTACCAAACTATCATCAGTAATTAAATACAACCTTAATTAATCAACTCATTTGTTCTCTTAGATTAACTATTGTTCTTCATTTTAAAATCTTACTGAATTACCATTCATTAAATATAACACTTTTTTAATTTATTAATTGCTTTTGTTTTCTTAGGTTAAACTATTTAAATTCGTTTAAAAATCATATTGAATTATCTATAACTAAATACAACACTTTTTATTCAATTTGAAATAATGAAATAATAATAATAATAGTAATAATAATTTATTTTAATCAATTAATTAATATTTTGTTATTATCATTATTAATCAATTCTTAGGTTAAACAATTGATATTCTTTTGAAAATCATACTGAATAATCTGCTGACATTCATTCATTCATTCATTCATTCTAACTCGGACCTATTCCAGTGTATATTGGGTCCAAGAGCAATGCATCCACACATGATTTAATCTGAATTGTAGTAGTAGTGTAGGTGTGTGACACTGGGTTGATTACACACCAGCTACACAGGTAAGACGACGCTTACGGGCCTCCAGTCAAAGGGAATTAATCGAAACCGATCTAAATTGGAATATCGATAACCTGAGTGACAGTTCCTGTAGTACGATAATTCCTGGTAGTGATGTGGCATCTTAATTTATTCAGCAGGACAAGGGTTAAGAATAGTGAGAATAGATATAAAAAATATCAAATTAAAATTATACTACAGGGCAAATTCCTGCTATGAATAAAACACTATTTATTAAGCAAGGAATAACTAAACATATAACTTGTTATAAAATTACTGCCCGGAATTTATAGATAAATATTCAATAGAATTGAATATGTATAGTGTAAAAAACCTATTTCTGACTTATCGATAATTTCTGCAATACCCAATTGCGTGGTCGTATAGGAATTCAGGAAGAAATATATTTATACTCTTGAGATCTATGTGTAAACCATAGAGAGTTATAATTATAGAAGTGTAACCATGATCCCTAATGCAAGGGTTAAACATGTATAAATTTGAAATAATATAGGTAATTATTATTATTTTAAAGTCATATAGGTTTAAGATATAATTTGTTCCTTCTTTAACCAATATGCAAGAACAGTACTCATTATTTCTGTATTCGCAGGTAGAAATGATTTCTTAGTAATCAAATTTTTTTTTTTTTTTTTTTTTTTTTTTTTATGATTGAATGAATGTGTCTCCCTGAACTGAATCGAAGTATAGTATCCATTCTAAACAAACTAGAGCTTGTCGTTTGCTTAGCTTAACAAGCGCAGAGTTTAAATACTTCCAAGTATTCATATAGTCGTTACACGCTGAATACTGAAATGCTGTTAAAATTGTTTAGGAAAATTTTTAATCTATAACATAACATGACGGGTTGGTAATGTTAGTAAGATTTAGACCTGAAACGTAGCAAGAAAGGTCAATGTAAACATAAAAGCAAGTTCAGCATGATAATTAATGAAGATAGATATATAAATATCTGTTATTATATATTATCTCCAAATACTGTCAAATAATCTTAATGGTATTATAAAGTGTATATGCTAAGCGAAAGTTCATTTACCGAATGTATAATCGGACAACTTCCGGTATGTTCAAAATCGTATCACGAAATAGTAAGATCTGACCAGAAACGTAGGTGCGGCACTTACTACGTTGTGAAGTTAATATAAACGAACTCTATATTATGAATTGAGACAGAGCATTTCATGACCCATCGAAACATCTTGAAATGACTTATCATATCTAAGTATAATTATCCAGCTTCGGAAATGATATTTATTTATATATATGGACCTTTATCTTGAAGCAAACGGTATATCAAGATAGTATTCTTTCTATTACTCGCAAACAGAACTTGAATTCTTATAGCAAGAAGAACTGTTGATCCCTTTAACGAATGTAATCATAAATGGGTATAGAGATAATGAAATATTTTATTTATTTCGTTAGTGAATCGTAATAAATATGTTTTCCCCATTGTCTAAACCTACAACGTATAGAGTAGGACAAGGGAATGATTAATTTGAATATAATGGTATCTGCTATTTTGAAGTAAACTATTTGTTACGTTAATTACCATCTGAGCATTTTATATAAATATTTTGCCCATTGTCTTAACCTTAAACGTACAGAGTAGGACAAAGGGATGATTAATTTGAATATAATTATATCTGCTATTTTGATGTAAACTATCGTTACGTTAATTACCCTCTAAGCATTTTATATATATGTATATAAGATCTATGCCTTCAAAGTGTTTAGACCTAAGAAATAACTGACTGTGACAGTTTCTGAACAGTTACATAACCAATTAATTAATTAAGTAGACAAACTGTATATAATATGTAATTTAGGCAATAATAATCAGTCACGTACTGGATAAATTATTGCCTTTACTGAAAATCTATCCATTTGTCTATTCCAAGGGTCCGAGTAAACTTTGATTGACATGGACTCTTGTTATAAGTGTAAATAGTAGAGGCATTAGAGCTAGTCGAAGCAAACTATTCCTCAATAATAGATAATGTAGACCTATACTATACGTAGATTAGGTTCTAGCTGTTTATATGTTTCACACCTTCCTTAAATAATTTCTGATCATAATCATAGTAAAATTATTGTTCCCAGATGAAGAATCTTCAGCGTAATAAATTCTACAACTGAGACAAATTTATCTGGAACATTACTATCATAGTCCAAGATAATCCAGAAGGAAAATGAAAGGCACAGTAACGAGCGTATTGAATTATATATGCCTTAATAAATGATTTTCTTCTTATTAATTATTTTATTCCAGAGTTCAGACAGGGCACGACTGACCTAGACTCTTTATATAATTAATCAATAGATCAATTCCTAATTAGTAAGGATAAGTTATCTAATTCGTCTAGATTTTTGATACTTTATGAATGTAATAATAGAAAGCAGAGAGGATCGACTGCTGCTTTCTACATCTAACTTATTCCTTAGACTGCATGCTGATACATATCGCGAGCATGTAGAAAAAACTTGGGAGGAAAGAAGAAATAATTAGATTCCGTGTATATTTTCTTCTTTGAGAATAACAATTATTTTATGGAATTCACCTTTACCTTGGAGCAGAATAAGGTGAATACCCAAAGAAGTTAATCTCTTTCTAGCGAAAAAAAGGGAGAGAGAAGTTATTTTAAAGATAGATAGAAGCATCTGCTATACTTAGTCAGTGAATTGCAAATTTGATCGTAACCGATAATTCGTTTACCAAGAATAAATAAATATATATATATATCTAGAATTCTAAGTCTAATTCAGAAATGACTGGACAGAATTCTACGATATAAGAGGCTACTAGGTATTCCAATCCATCCCTGTCATTCTATAACCTGTAACCCAAGGTTTGACTTGTCTATGACGCTCTATGAGCAGTAATATGTTGTTCGAGGACTAGTGACTACTAGCTGGTCACTAGTAATCCGACATAATGACTGGACACTAGCCTATGTAACTACTGCCCGGTGAAATTCGCTAAAATCGGATGTTAATCTCTTTCTAGTTAATGACAGAGAGAAAAACAAACATAAGTTAATTTAAAATATTAATAAAGAATTACACTCCTATAATAAGTCAACAAATTATTTAAAATTCTAAGTCTAATTCGGGAAAGATTGGATAGAATTCTATACATAAGTGGTTACTAGGTATTCGAACCAAACACTGTCATTTTTTTACCTATATCCATTGACTTGACTTGTCTATAAAGCTCTATGAACATTAATAGATTGTTTGGGGACTAGTGACTGTTACCCAATCACTAGTAATCCAACACAATGACTGGACACTAGAAATCCTAACTATTGCCCAGTAGACGTCACTAGTAATCCGATACAATGACTGGATACTAGTACTCATAACTATTTGCCAGTGGTATACACTAGTACACCGGACACTAGTACTCGTAACTGTTTGCCAGGTGAAGTCACTAATAATTCGACACAATGACCGGACACTAGTACTCGTAACTGTTGCCCAGTGAAGTCACTAATAATTTGACACAATACTGGTACTCGTAACTGTTTCCGGTAGGAGTCACTAATAATGCGACACAATGACTGGACACTAGTACTCGTAACTGTTGCCCGGTGAAGTCACTAATAATTCGACACAATGACTGGACACTAGTACTCGTAACTGTTGCCCGGTAGGAGTCACTAATAATGCGACACAATGACCGGACACTAGTACTCGTAACTGTTGCCCGGTAGGAGTAACTAGTAATCCGTCACAATGACCGGACACTAGTACCCGTGAATAATTGACTGGATGATAAATGCCCAGTGATTTTATCCCTGCCTGGATGCCCGGTGACTGGATGACCAGTGACCGGTGACTGGTAAGAAATGCCCAGTGATTTTATCTATGCCTGGATGCCTGGTGACTGGTACCTGGTGAAGCTGATAATGAATGACTGGTGACTGGTGACTGGTGGACTTAGACTTATTTTGGATACTTAAGCATCCATAAGATGCCACCTTGATGGGTCTTACCCCGGCAGTATAGCCATATGAGGTGGGGCTCCCATCAGTAAAGAATTGTCGTATAACCCATAAGGGTTGACAAGTTCTTTACTAATCAGCTTCTCCACCATAGAAATCTTCGCCAATTTGTAGTTCTCTGCAAGATATCCAGTAATAGTCCAGGTATAGCAGGTCGCATTGCTGAATAACCTGGAACAAAAAGAAACAAGTTAAAATTTTTGATATAAGAACACGACTTCCAAACCGACCGCACACAAGCGTTGTGCCGATTATAGCGAGAGTCGAGAAAACGCATGTCGTGAAGAGCTAGTCAATAAATGCAAGAAATCGACAATCGAAAATTTCAAATAATAACATGGATAGTGAAAGGAGTGATAAAGAAACAAAAGAAACACAAGGATACACAAATTTATCCTTGAGGAAAAGAAATAATCCGAATTTCTTTCACAGGTAAAAAATCCTTGTTGATTTTCTTTGTCCACAGAAAAGAAACTGACATGTGATATATTAAGTGGGAAGAGTTACGTCATACAGGTAACTGCCTAAGGGACCTTCTGGTTTAAGACTACGACTGAAAAGTCGTTTTTTCTGTGGAAGGTGTGAAAAACAGAATGGAATAGCACATTATCTATAGGTTAATGTATTGTGCAGTTAAAACATATTTTAACAAGTAATACTTAACCTATAGATAATGTGCTATTCTATTCTGTATTTCAAACTATCCACAGAAAAAAATGACAGTCTTAAGAGTCTGAATCCAGAAGGTTTCTCAGGCAGTTACCTGTGTGATGTCATTCTTCCAGCCATTTTGATAACGTGTCAGTTTCTTTGAAGTATAAAACAATATAACTGAGCAAAGTGGGGAGGGAGGAGGGATTCTCTTATCTATAGGCTAAGTATTACTAGTTAAAATATTACTTATAAAAACTTCATTTTAACTGCATAAGACATTTACCTATAGATAATGTGCTAGAATTTAAAGATTAGGAAGGAGGTGCTCCCCTAATTCTAACACCAAATTATATATATATTCCCTATACCTCTGGATTTAGACTCAGGAAACTCAAGGAATCAGATACATTCATGATATATAATCCTAAGAATTATCTAAATTCCCAATAACGTACATATGTAAGATGTTAATTCCTTAACATATGTACAGTAGACTTTGGAGGCTGCCAGATCTTCTTTAAGCATCCAAGGCTAGGTTACCCTGTCCCCCCACCACTTTTTGGGTAAACAACTATTGGGCCCAAAGAATGTATATTTGCCATTTGCTGAGACATGTCTCTCAAGCAGAATTTTGCAAAGGTAGAAGACTGATTCCAGACTGCTGCTTTGAGTATTTCATTGAGCGGAACCTTATCAAAGAATGCCCAAGAAGAAGATAGCGCCCTAACTTCATGAGCTTTAATTTTTAGGAAAGAGATGTCTCTTCAGGTGAGTTTCCTATAGGTGAGCTTAATAGTATAAGCTACCCATCTCAAGATAGAAGCCTTTGAGATGTCTTGATTATCTTTAATTGGTAGAAACAATCTAGTTCTATTCTGACGATAAGAACTAGTCATTTTAAGGTAAAATTTTAATGCTGTAATTGCGCATAAAAATCTATCCAAATGTTCCCTTTTACATGTTTGAGCTAAACTAAGGATAACTATAGGATCTGGGCAAATGGACAGAAGCTGATTCTTTGCCAAAAACCCAGTATGTACTAATAATGATACTGAACCATCTGACTGACTGAACCTTAAGTGATCTGCATCCATTGCCAAGGCATGAATTTCGCTACATCTTTTTGCTGTGGTAAGAGCTAATAGAAAGGCAGTTTTAATCCTTAAGTGAAGTTTAGATGCCTTATGAAGAGGTTCATAATCTCCTTACAACAGCCACCTCCCTACAACAGCCACATTATTGTCTTAATTATTGTTTACTACACATTTAAGCTCAAAAATAGCCACCTCCCTACAACAGCCACATTATTGATTGTCTTAATTATTGTTTGCTACACATTTAAACTCTCTACAACAGCCATCTCCCTACAACAGCCACATTATTGTTTGTCAATTGTCTTTATTGTTTATTACACATTTAAACTCTCTACAACAGCTACCCCCCTACAACAGCCACATTACTGAAGGTCTAAATTATTGTTTACTATACATTTAAACACTACAACAGCCACCTCCCTACAACAGCCAGTTTTATGAGTTCCCAAGTGGGATTATTGCAAGGAGGTCTTACCTGGACTTGGGTCTATACTTGATAGGAACTCTAGCTGTGGTGTAAGCCTCTGTAAACTGTGAGGATCTCCTGTTCTTTGAAGTGCTATCAGGAGCTCGCTAACACTCTGAGCAAAAGTTTGTGGAGTCTGGAGCTGTAAAAATAAGATGTATGAAAAACTTTGTGAGGATGTTCAGGAAGTTGTGCAATCACAGCTGGCTGGCTTTCTCTTATACCAAGAGGAAGAGTGAATGAAAAGGAATGTCTAATGCCAGAACATCTAGAGCTAAATTAACTAGCTCCCTCCCATCCAAGTGAAGTGATTTGAGTTGGACTTGGGAGTTTTACTGCCCAGTAACATTGTTAAGGTCAAGGTGAGCCGGTCAGTTACCTACTCATATTTTTCATTAGCAGGCTTAGTCCTCTAAGCAGTTAACCAGTACTTGTGCACATAATTTCACCAGTAACTGACAACTCAGAACTGCCCTTCTTTTATCAGCGGAAGAGTAGAATGACCATAGAAATGATTTCATGATTAATCTCCATGACAGTTATATGACTGAGGTGGAATTCGAACTTGTAACCCCTGATTTGCAGTCTGGCATGCTAGTGACTGTGCTATGGAGTCTGTCAAGTGAGGGGATTACAGCTAGATAGGATACAAGAACAAGGCATCAAACACAGTGGAAAAAAGATCTCTGCAGCTAGGGGCCACAAAGTAATATAAAGAACAAACAATATCAGAACCACCGCCTTAGAATGGTCAGCAGTTTTAAAAACTGCATCAATAATATTCTGGGCAATAGCACACTGAGGAGTCTGCACCTGTAGTAAGAAATCCACATCAAATACCCAATGCAAATATTTGTAGTGTCTAAAGCTGTAACAAGAAAACATGTTAACGAAATCAATAACATTCTGAGTAAATACTTATGGAGTCAAACCTATCAAGAACACCACTAACACTCAGCAAATATTTGTGAAATCTATAGCTGTAAAGAATTTTGTTTGTGTTGAGGTTTTATGGCCCAGTCAACCCAATGGGGTCATGTCGAGCACGGTCAGTTTACCTAACCACACGTTTACTGGGCAGGCTTAGTCCTCTAAGCGGTTAACCAGTATTGTGCACATTCTTTTGCCAGAAACTGACAACTGCCCTTCTTGAATCAGGGGAAGGGAGAGAATGACCATAGAAAATATTTCATGATCAATCTCCGCGAAAGAATGTTGCCGACTTCGGCAGGAGTTGAACCAGCGACCTCCTGGTCTCCAGTCGGATGGCGCATCCAACTGAGCCACCGAGGCCGGCATAGCTATAAAGAAAAGTGACCTATCAACCATACCAATAATATTCTGAGGAAATGTTTGTGGGCTGTGAGAAGAAAACCTATTTATCACATCAATAACATTGAGCAAATATTTGTTGGCTCTACAGCTGTTACCAGGACATCTATCGACCACATCAGTAACGCTGAGTTGGGTCTATAGATGTAACAAGAAAACCTATCAATCAAATAAGTAACACAGCAAATTTTCTTGGGTCTACTGCTGTAGCTAGAGGCCCAAGTAGGCCAGAAATGGCTCACCTGGATTAGGCTGATCATGATATGTTACATTGTGCCATGGTGGCCATCTTGGCTATCAGATCAGATTGCCTTTAGCAATTCAGAATCTGATGTTGTTTGAAGAGTTTCAAGATTGCCACCATGGCCGTCATCTTGGATACTGGAACTGAATGATTCAGCAATTCTGAATCTCCATTTCACCCCGATGCCTCCTATCAAGTTTCGGCTCAACCTGATTTACTGTTTAGGAGGAGATGTGATTTAAAGAATTTCAAGATGGCAGCCATCTGGACATTGGAACAGAAGTATTTTAGCAATTCTGAATTTCCATATCACCCCAATGCCTCCCATCATGTTTAAGGTCAATCAGACTTACCCTTCGGTAGCAGATGTGACCAAGATTTTCAAGATGGCTGTCATGGTGGCCATTTTGGATATCGGAACGGAATCATTTTAGCAATTCTAAATCTCCACGATGCCTTCCATCAAGTTTCCCCTCCATCCAACTTAATGTTCGGGAGCAGGTAACAATTGAAGACTTACAAGATAGCCGGAGGAGATGTTGTTCGAAGATTTTCAAGAAGGCTGACAATTTTAGCAATTCTGAATCTCTATTCCACTTCTATGCCTCCAATCAAGTTTTGACTCAATCAGACCTATGGTTTGGGAGATGTCTTTTGAAGAATTTCATGGCGGCCATCTTGGATATCTAAACGGAGGATTCTAGCAATTCTGAATCTCTGTGTCACTATGATGCTTCCCATCAAGTTTTGGCTCAATCCAACTTACGGTTTGGGAGATGTCATTTGAAGAATTTCAAGATGGCATCCATGGCGGCCATCTTGGATATCAGAACGGTACAACTTTAGCAATTCTGAATCTTTATGTTGATCCAATGCCTCCCATCAAGTTTTGGCTCAATCCCACCTACTGTTTGGGAGGAGATGTCGTTTGAAGTATTTCAAGATGGCCACCATGGCGGTCATCTTGGATATGGGAACAGAACAATTTTAGCAATTCTGAGTCTCTATAACTCTCCAAAGCCTCCGATCAAGTTTCAACTTAATCTGACTTATTGTTTGGGATTAGATGTCGTTTGAAGAATTTCAAGATGGCGGCCATCTTGGATATCTGAACGAAACGATTTTAGCAATTCTGAATCTCTGTGTCACTGTGATGCTTCTCATCAGGTTTTGGCTCAATCCAACTTTCGGTTTGGGAGGAGATGTCGTTTGAAGAATTTCAAGATGGCCACCATGGCGGCCATCTTGGATATTGGAACTGAACAATTTTAGCAATTCTGAATCTCTGTGTCACTGTGATGCCTCCCATCAAGTTTTGGCTTAATCCAACTTATGGTTTGGGAGGAGATGTCATTTGAAGAATTTCAAGATGGCCGCCATCGATATCGGAACGGAGCAATCTTAGCAATTCTGAATCTCTATGTCGTTCCGATGCCTCCCATAAAGTTTTGGCTCAATCTGACTTATGGTTTTGGAGCAGATATCATTTGAAGAATTTCAAAATGGCTGCCTTGGTGGCCATCTTGGATATCGGAACAGAACAATTTTTTTGCAATTCTGAATCTCTGACAACTGTCACTGTGATGCCTCCCATCAAGTTTTGACTCAATCTGACTTATGGTTTGGGAGGAGATGTTGTTTGAAGAAATTCAAGATGGCCGTCATGGCGGCTATCCTAGATATCAGAATGGAACAATTTTAGCAATTCTGAATCTCTGTGTCACTATGATGCCTCCCATCAAGTTTCAGCTCAATCAGACTTAGGGTTTAGGAGGAGATGATGTTTGATGAATTTCAAGATGGCCGCCCTGGTGGCCATTTTGGATATCGGAACGGAACGATTTTAGCAATTTTGAATCTCTGTGTCGCTGTGATGCCTCCCATCAAGTTTCAGCTCAATCCGACTTAGGGTTTGGGAGGAGATGTCGTTTGAAGAATTTTAAGATGGATATCGGAATGGAACGATTTTAGCAATTTTGAATCTCTGTGTTACTGTGATGTCTCCCATCAAGTTTCAGCTCAATCGGACAGGGTTTTGGAGGAGATGTCGTTAGAAGAATTTCAAGATGGCGGCCCTAGAGGCCATCTTGGATATTGTAACAGAATGATTTTAGCAATTTTGATTCTCTGTGTCACTGTGATGACTGCCATCAAGTTTCAGCTCAACTGGACTTAGGGTTTAGGAGGAGATGTCGTTTGAAGAATTTCAAGATGGCCACAGGCCATCTTGGATATCGGAACGAAACGATTTTAGCAATTCTGAATCTCCATGTTACCACAATGCCTCCTACTAAGTTTCAGCTCAATCCAACTTATGGTTCTGGAGGAGATGTCGAAAATGTGAAAAGCTAATGATGGACGGACGATGGACAGACGGACGACGGACGACAGACGACGGACAACAGGCCATTGCAGAAGCTGACCTAGAGCAAAGCTCCAGGTGAGCTAACAATAAAACCTTTCAACTACATCAATAACACTGGACAAATATTTGTTGGGTCAATAGATGTGACAAGAAAACCTATCAATCACATCTATAAAACTTGAATAAATAGCATCAAAATGTCCCAAAATGAGCTCACAAGAAGACAATGATAGGTTCGATGATATGTCCATATTAACTTCATCTGCCTCTAGTATCTCCATGACGACACTTCCACCTTTGGGTACAACAGATAACCACAAGAAGCAGACAAGAGGCCCACAGGCCATGGGTCACTCACCTGAGTGACATAGCCACTGCAGATATGCAGATGTTATGCAACATTTTTCCAATCCTGTCATCGCAACTAATGAAAAGATCATCATTTAAGCAGTTCTTAATTTGGAAGAAGAATATAATATGACATGACAGTCAATGGAGTGTGGTCATTTGAACAAACTCTCAATCACATTTCAACTATAGGATCAATGTGAAATTTGGTGGCAAATGGCTAAGTGGTTTCTGAAGAATCATGATTTTATACATGTAAACAGCTCAGTGGCTGGGAAATATAATAAACATAAACAAGATGGAAGCCATCTCGGATTTCCAATCAGAATGATTTTAGCTACTGTTGATCTACAAGTCCCCTAAATACTTCCAATGAACTTTGAGTCAATTGCCCTTTTGCTTCAGGAGAAAAAGTTCAAAACAGATTTTCAAGATGGCCGCAATTTGGGATTTCCTATCACAACGATTTCAGCTATTTTTTTATCTACAAGTCACCCCGATGCTTCCTACCAAGTTTCGAGTCAATTGGCCTTTCAGTTCTGAAGAAGAAGGGAAAAACAGAGTTTCAAGATAGCCGCCATCTTGGATTTCCGATTGGAATGATTTTAGCTATTTTTATATCTACAAGTCATCCCCTCGATACTTCCTACCAATTTTCAAATCAACTGGCCCTTTGGTTCAGGAAAATAAGCGAAAAAAAGAGTTTCAAGATGGCCACCATCTTGGATTTCTGATCCAAACAATTTAAGCTATTTTAGATCTACAAGTCACCCCAATGCTTCCTACCAAGTTTCGAGTCAAATGGCCTTTCAGTTCAGGAGAAGAAGCGAAAAATAGATTTTCAAGATGGTTGTCATGGTGGTCATCTTGGATTTCTGATATGGACGATTTTAGCTATTTTTGATCTACAGGTCACACTGATGCTTCCTACCTAGTTTAAAGTCAATAAGCCTTTTGGTTCAGGAGAAGAAGTGAAAAATAGATTTTCAAGATGGCCACCATGGCGGCCATCTTGGATTTCCAATCGGAACAATTTTAGCCATTTTTGATCTATAAGTCACCCCGATGCTTCCTACCAAGTTTCAAGTCAATTGGCTTTTGGGTTTAGGAGAAGAAGCGAAAAAAAGATTTTCAAGATGGCCCCCATGGCGGCCATCTTGGATTTCTGATCAGCACGATTTTAGCTATTTTTGATCTACAAGTCAATCCGATGCTTCCTACCAAGTTTGGAGTCAATTGGCCTTTCCGCTCAGGAGATGAAGTGAACGATTTTCAAGATGGCCGCCATGGAGACCATCTTGGATTTCCAATCGGAATGATTTTAGCTATTTTTGATCTACAAGTCACCCCGATGCTTCCTACAAAGTTCCAAGTCAATTGCCATTTGGGTTTAGGAGAAGCAAAAAATAGATTTTCAAGATGACCGCCATGGCGGCCATTTTGGATTTACAACCGGTATGATTTTAGCTATTTTTGATCTACGAGTCACCCAATGCTTCCTACCAAGTTTAGAGTCAACTGACCTTTCAGTTCAGGAGAAGAAGCGAAAAATAGATTTTCTAAATGGTGGCCATTTTGGATTTCCGATCAGAAAGATTTTAGCTATTTTTGATCTACAAGTCACCCTGATGCTTCCTTCTACATTTTGAGTCAATTGACTTTTAGGTTTCGCAGAAGAAGCGAAAAATAGATTTTCAAGATGGCCGCCATGGCTGCCATTTTGGATTTACGATCGGCACGATTTTAGCTATTTTTTATCTACAAGTCACCCTGATGCTTCCTACTAAGTTTCGAGTCAATTGACCTTTAGGTTTAGGAGAAGAAGCGAAAAATAGATGGCGGCCACCTTGGATTTCCGATCGGCGCGATTTTAGCTATTTTTTATCTACAAGTCACCCCGATGCTTCCTAGCAAGTTTGGAGTCAATTGGCCTTTCGGTTCAGGTGAAGAAGCGAAAAATAGATGGTGACATCTTGGATTTCCGATCGGCATGATTTTAGCTATTTTTGATCTACAAGTCACCCCGATGCTTCCTAGCAAGTTTGGAGTCGATTGGCCTTTTGGTTCAGGAGAAGAAGCGAAAAATGAAGTTTTTTAAAAGTAAAACATATTTTAACGAGTAATAATTAACCTATAGATAATGTGCTATTCTCTTCTGTTTTCACACCTTCCACAGAAAAAACAACCTTTCAGTCGTTAATTAAAGTCTTAAACCAGAAGGTCCCTTAGGCAGTTACCTGTGTGACGTAACTCTTCCCGCTCAATTGACCACGTGTCAGTTTCTTTTATGTGTAAAACAATAGACACAATTAGGAGAGATAAGCGAGGGTGGGCGGAGGGAGATAATTGATTATCTATAGGTTAATTATTACTCGTTAAAATATGTTTTACTTTTAAAAAACTTCATTTTAACTTCATAATACATTAACCTATAGATAATGTGCTAGAATTTGCAGAATAGGAGGGAGGTGCTCTCCTAATACTAACACCAATAATATCTCACCACTTCTGGTTAAGACTCAGGAAACTCTAAGGAATCAGATACATTCTAATTCTATATTTAATAGAAAGAATGATCTAGATTCACAAAATAGCATATCTTCAAGGTGTTATGATCTAAAAACCTTATATATAATAGTAGACTCCAGAGGAAGCCAGTTCTTAAGTCTCAGAGACCTAACATTGCCCCCCCCCCCCCCCCCCCCCCACCTTTTTTTTCTTTTTTGGAAACAAAAATTGGCTTCAAAAAGAAAAAAGAGTCATTGAGACATAACATAAATATTCCATCGCAAAGTAAGCTAGGAATATAGAAATATTTTCAAAACAAAATTTGTAAAACAAAAAGCCAAGACCATACACTGTAAGTAGTCTATGTAGGGTCTTGAATAAATAAGGAAAAGTCTACTCGGTAGAGTTTCCTATAGATAACTGACATATGTAGATATTTTGGATAAAATTCTAGATATGTGAAGCTATGTAATTGTAATAGTCTAAGCTATTAGAATTATAAACTAATTAGATTCTGTTAATTGGAGCGACAGGACAGTTTCCGATGAACAGACGCAGACTTAAAATAACCATAATGTATAATTATTTCCCTTTGATCAAATTAAAGAAGGGGAGATAATAAAAGTAGATGGAGTTAACTTAACTATAACTAAGTTATCCATCAGAAGAAAAAGGTATAGACAAACATAATGGTTAAAACTATTGCTAGACTAATTGTATTACGAATTTTTAGTCAAGCAATAAAATAATACAGAGTTTGCATAAAACTGCTGGGAAGAAAAAACAACCTAAACCATTGATAATTAGTTTTGTCATAGACATATAAAAGCGTTTGATGTCCTGACAAAATAATAAAGAAGAAACTGTCAACATCATAACTTAAGAGTTTGACAGAGAATAAGAGAGATAAGAATAAGGTTGATCGCAGCTAACTGTAAGACGGTCATAGTTTGGCTAAATCTTACCGTATTGATAAGATTAAGCAATAATAAATAAGCTGGATAGAATCTTTCTATACCAGAAGAATGCCATGAAAAGTACTCCTGAGTAAATAATCATGGAAATCAAGAAATGTTAAAAAATCCACTTTGAAATGACGAATCAAAATGTTCATAAAAAGAGAAGGACTCAAAGAAAAAGTAATAGTGTGATAATCTCTGAAGAAAGATTATACAATAATACTGATTAATAATCTCAAAAAACACTTAATTTATAAGTTAAGAGATAGTATTACTATTCTATACGCATATTTAAGAATAGTAAGAAATATATGAATACTAAATTAAAATTATACTACGGAACAAAATTCCTGCTATAAATAAAAGGTTAAGCGTAACTATTTATTAAGCAAGGAATTATTAAACATATAACTCGCTATAAAATTACTGCCCAGAAATTTTATAGATAAATATTCAATCAAATTTTTAGAATTGAATATTAATAAAATAAAATCTATGTCTGCATAATTGGTAATTCCTGAAATATCAAATTACATACTCGCAAATGAATTCAGGAAGAAAATATATATACATATATATATACTCTCAAGATCTATGCGTAAACCATAGAGAGTAATATAATAATATTATTACCACGATCCCTGACGGAAGGGTAAAAACATGTATATGAAAGAGATAATAATTAATTTAACGTCATATAGGTTTAAGATAAAATTTGTTTAATCTTTAACCAATATGCAACAACAGTGACTCGATATTCTGTATTCGTATGTAGAAAAAGAGTACTTAATCATTAGAATTTTGTATGATTGAAATAGAGATAATGGGATCTAAAAGGATGTATCTCCATGAACTGAATCGAAGGATAATATCCATTCTAAAAACCTAGGGCTTGTTTTAGGCTTAGTTTAACAAGCGTAGAATTGAATTATTTCCAAGTATTCATGAAGTCGTTATGCTCTGAATACTGAGAAAAATGTTAAAATATTGTTTAGGAAATAAACAAGTGACTGGTCCACAATGTTAGCTAGATTTAAACCTGGTACGTAGCGAGAAGGTCAATCTAACTTAAAAGTAAGATAAGAAAGATAAATAATGAAGATAGATATATAAATATCTGTATAATATATTATCTCCAACTATTATCAAATAATCTGAATGTTTAAAAGCAAAAATACTACTCGAAAGTTTATTTACCGAATGTATAATCGGAGAAACTTTCAGTATGTTCAAAAACGTATCACAAAAGTAAGATCTGACCAGGAACGTAGGTGCAGCACTTACTAAGTTGTGAAGTTAATATAAACATATTCTATTTTATAAATTGAAGCAGTGCATTTCAAAATCATCGAAACGTCTTGAAATGACTTATTGTGTGGAAAAATAAATAAATATCCAGTTTCGGAAAAGATATTTATCTATATATATATAGACCATTTTTGATGCAGACTGGAAATCAAGATATTAATCTTTGCATTATTCGCAAACTGAACTTGAACTCTTAGCGAGAATTACTCTGATCCCTTTAACGAATGTAAACATAAAGAAGGGGTAAAGAGATAATTAAGTGTGTCTTAATTCTTTACCGGCTCGTAATTAAGGATGTTTTCCCTTTTGTCTAAGCCTAGACTATAGATTGATTAATATGAATATAATAATATCTGCTATTATGAGGTAAACTCTCGTTAATTAACCTCTAAGCATATATCAAAAATATATATTAACATAATCTAGAGCTTCGGTAAGTTTAGAGGAAGGAAATGATTGACTTTGGCAGTTTCTGAATAGTTACAAAGTCAATAAAAAAAATATCAAAAGGAAAGTATTGTATATAATATCTAATTTAGGCAATAATAATCTGTCACGTACTGAATAATTAATGCCTTTACTAAATATGTATCCATTGTCAATACCAAAGTGCAAGAAAATTTTGATTGACATGGACTCTAGTTACAAATAAAATATTAGAGGTATAGAGCTAGTCGAAGCAAAACTATTCCTCAATAAGATAAAGTAGACCTATAATATACGAGGATTAATTATTCTAGAAATTTTAATCATAATAAAATTATTATTCCAATATGAAGAATCTTCGGCGTAATAGATTCTTACTGAGGCAAAAATATCTGGTATATTGCTATCGTAGTCTTAAATGATCCAGAAGAAAAAATAAAACAGGCAAAGTAAAGAACGTATCGAATTATATCTATGCCTAAATATAAGATTTTCTTCTTATTTATTATTTTATAGCAGAGTTTAGACAGAGCACGACTGACCTAGACTCTTATATAACCAATCAAAAGATAGTATAAAATAGAATAATAGCTTATCGGATCAACTATTTTCCATGTAGAAAAGGCAAAAGGAAAATATGAACCTCAACTAGAATTTTAAATCGTAGTAATCTAGAGAGGTAGCGAATAAATAAATAGAACTGTTAATTTATTCATCTGGTTGGTGTAAATTTCCGATACCTTAAGAATGAAAAATTAATAGAAAGTAGAAAAGATCGATTGCTACTTTCTTGTCAATTTACTCCTTAGATTACATGCTGATTACATATCTGAGCATGTAGAAGAAAACAAGGGAGGAAAGAAGAAAAATTTTTAGATTTCGTGTATATTTTTCTTCTTATAAATAACGATAGTTTTATAGTTCACCTTTGCCCTAGAGCCGAATAAGGTGAATATGTAAAAAGTTAATCTCTTTGTAGCGAATAAAAGAGATATAATTATAGCTGGAAGTATCTTCTACACTTAGTGAATGAATTGCGAATTTGATCATAACCGATAATTCTTAATTCATTTTCAATAATAAATATATATATATAGAATTTAAGTCAAGTTCAAAAGTGACTGGACAGAATTCAACAATATAAGTGGCTACTAGGTATTAGAACCCATCGCTGTCATTCAATAACCTATAACCCAAGACTATACATGTCTATAGTGGTTAATAAATAAATATATGTTGAGCGAGTACTAGTGACTACTACTCGGACACTAGTAATCCGACACAAAGTCTACGAAACTACTGCCCCGTGGAATTTCGTTAGAATGACCTGGCACTACTCTACGAAGTGCCTCCCGATGAAATTTTCGTTAGAGCCGGAATTTAACCGCTCTCTAGCGAATGAAATAGATAAAACATAATTTGAATAACCTGGCACTAGTCTACGAACTGCTGCCGGGTAAAAATTTTGTTATAGTCGGAAGTTTAACTCTTTCTAGCGGATAAAAGAGATAAAACATAAGTTAATTTAAAATATTAATGGAATTACACTCCTATAATAAGTCTATGGAATATTAAAGATTCTAGTCTGATTCGGGAAAGACTGTACAGAATTTTATGTATGAAAAGTTACTATGTATTTCACTTAATAACCTATATCCATTGACTTAATCATGAATGGAGCTCTATGAACGATAATAGATTGTTCGGGAATTAGTGATCACTATTTTGACACCAGTTACCCGACATAATGACCGGACACTAGTATTCTAACTGTTGCCCGGTAAAGTTACAAGTAATTTGACAAATTGATCGGATAGTAGTATTCGTAACTCTAGTTCGATAAAAAAGGGAGATTATATATGAAAAACTGAGCGAGCACAAGTATTCGAAACTTTTTCCCGATGATAATTAATTATTAGGCAAAAATTGACCAGACACTTTCTGTAAAAGTTTGCCTGGTGAAAAATCAGAAATAATATAATAATATGACCGGGTATAAGTATCAGAAATATTACTGATACTTTGCCCGGTGAAAAATTTTTAATAATTAGACATAATGACCGGAAGTTAGTATACGTGACTATTTTGTCCGGTGAAATATGTCAAAAACTAAGTCTTTCCAGAAAATAATTAAATTATTGACTGGAGACTAGTTGACTGGTGCCTGGTTGACCGTGTGACTGGTGACTGGTTGACTGGTGACTGGTGCCTGGTTGACTGGCACCTGGATGACTGGTGACTGGTTGACTGGTGACTGGTGAAGCTGATTGACTGGTGCCTGGTTGACTGGTGACTGGATGACTGGTGACTGGTGACTGGTGGACTTAGACTTTATCGGATACTAAGTACCCAAAGATGCCACCTTGATGGGTCTTACCCCGGCAGTATAGCCATATGGGGTGGGGCTCCCATCAGTAAAGAATTGTCTTATAACCCATCAAGGGTTGACAAGTTCTTTACAATCAGCTTCTCCACCATGAGAATCTTTAGCCAACTGAAGATCTCTGCAAATAAAAGTCCAGGAAAAACATATCGTAATTGCTGAATAACCTGGAACAAAAAGAACAAAAAAAATTCTGCATATATAAACACGACTATCGAACCGATCGCGCACGAGTGTTGTGCTGAATAGCAAGAGTCGCGAAAATGCATGTGGAAAAAGACCAGTCAAAAATACATGAAATCAGCAAAGGAACATTTCTGCAAAATTATATTGAAATCAGTCCAATGGTTTCTGACAAGAAGATTTTTAAAGTTTTCTATATAGATTATATAGGGTAAATAAGCCCCGCTCCCTAGCGGCCATGTGTTTTGACAAATCTTAATTGCTTGAACAAGCCCTGCCCCATAGCGGCCATGTGTTTTGACGAATCCAAATGGCTTGAACAATCTTGGTAGAGGATCACCAAAGGAACATTTCTGCAAAATTATATTGAAATCGATCCAACGGTTTCTGACAAGAAGATTTTTAAAGTTTTCTATATAGATTATATAGGGAAAATAAGTCCTGCCTCCTGGTGGCCATGTTTTTTGACGAATCCAAATGGCTTGAACAATCTTGGTAGAGGATCACCAAAGGAACATTTCTGCAAAATTATATTGAAATCGGTCCAGTGATTTCTGACAAGAAGATTTTTAAAGTGTTCTATATAGATAATAGGGAAAATAAGCCCCGCCCCTAGCGGCCATGTTTTTTGACGAATCCAAATGGCTTGAACAATCTTGGTAGGGGATCACCAAAGGAACATTTCTGCAAAATTATATTGAAATCGATCCAATGGTTTCTGACAAGAAGATTTTTAAAGTTTTCTATATAGATATATAGGGAAAATAAGCCCCGCCCCCTGGTGGCCATGTTTTTTGACGAATCCAAATGGCTTGAACAATCTTGGTAGAGGATCACCAAAGGAACATTTCTGCAAAATTATATTGAAATCAGTCCAGTGGTTTCTGACAAGAGGATTTTTAAAGTTTTCTATACAGATATATAGGGAAAATAAGCCCCGCCCCCTGGCGGCCCTGGTTTTTGACGAATCCAAATGTCTTGAACAATCTTGGTAGAGGATCACCAAAGGAACATTTCTGCAAAATTATATTGAAATCGGTCCAGTGGTTTCTGACAAAAAGATTTTTTTAAGTTTTTAGTTAAAAAATCTATATTTAGCTCCTGTGACCTAGATATGCAACGGACTGGAACCATTTGAACAACTTTGAAAGAGCTAAGGATCATTCCTATGAAGTTTGGTCAAATTCCAATCAGTGGATTATGTTGTCTAAAGATTGTAAACAGACAGACAGACGGACAGACGACCACGACGACGGACGGTGGGTGATCACAACAGCTCACCTTGAGCCTTCAGCTCAGGTGAGCTAAAAAGTCAAGGTCAATTAAATGTTATCATTTTTTCAAACTTTATTGGGGCTATGTCCCCAATGCTCTATACCAAGCCTTTGGTCATTGGCCATTTGCTTCTGTAGAAGATTTTTAAAGAGATTTTACCATATATGGGTGTAGTCGCCATCTTGGTCATGCGAACAAAATTTTGTTCCCCCTATCCACTGAGGCTCCGTATGAACTTTGGCTTTGATTGGCCTGGTGGTTTCTGAGAAGATGTTTGAAGTGTGGATGGATGGATGAAGGAGCTTGCCCATATATAGTTCCAGATGAGAGGGGTAATATTTTTTTTATTCCTCCACGAAAACGTATATTGTGGGTACTCAATGAGGCGCCTCTAATGAATACCATTACATACACTTTCATTGAGAAATAAGGAAAATATCACTACTTTTCTGTTATCTAAAGCTATGATTTGTAAGTTTGAAGATAATATACCCCAGTCCCAAATCTAAATTTTGAGAAGTAGAATAAACCACCATTACCTTGTCAATGATTGACTGCATATGTGACTTGTGGGTTGAGTCTCCGTATAAGAGAGAAGACCACTGATCTGGAGCTATTCTAAGCCCCGCCTCCATAGCTATTTGAACTATCTGGGTATCATGTTCTCTTCTGAGAGTCTCATATGAACGATATTCTTCTTTCAGCTGCATCAAAGATGATTCTTGATCTCTCTTTGTCACCTGGTAACAAAAATACCATATTACATAGCCAGCTGGAGGTTCAGCATGCCAAACAAAAACACTCTCAAGATACCAAGTAGCTTTCCTTCCTGGGTTTGACTTTCATATATGCTCCATAGCGCAGTTGGTAGCTTGTGTGACTGCAGATCCAAGGATTGCAAAGTTCAAATCCTGGCTCGGCCGAAATAATTTCTATGGCCACTCTCCCCCTTCTGCTGATTCAAGAAGGGCAGTTGTCAGTAAGTACTGAAAGTATGAACGCAAAGTACTGGTTTACACCTTAAATGACTAAGCCAGCCAGGAAAGTGTGAGTTGGTTAACAGACTGGCTCACCATGAACTTAACAGTGTTGACTGGGCCATAAAACTCCAAATCAAACATTGACTTTCCTATGGCATGTCTATACCAAGACTAGTAAAGCATGTGAGCTCACTTATAGTTGCTGGGAGATTTGTTATTGCCTACATCTACCTTACCAGCTTAGTCATGCCAGGGGCTCACCAGTTTGGATTTATGGCATTGCTATTTTCACTCATATTCCAGCTGATCTCAACAAACAAGTCAAAAAGCTAATGTGCAGAGAACAGTTAACAAGAGACCCATGGGCCACAGCTCGCTCACTTGAATGAAAGACCACTGCAGATATGCAGATGTTACGCAACTTTTTTCCAATCCTGTCATTGCAAATAATGAAAGGATCATTGTTTTAAAGAAGAAGAAAATGTTTATTATTATTTTAACTGCACAATACATTAACCTATAGATAATGTGCTACATTCTATTCTGACCATACCTTCCACAGAAAAAAACGACAGAAACGTCGTCCCATACAGTCTTACTCCAAAAGTCCCTTAGGCAGTCACCTGTGTGACGTATTCCCGCTCTTTTGATCACACGTCAGTTTCTTTTCTGTGGACAAAGAAAGTAAACAGGAAATATTTCTCCGGGTGAAAAAATTCTATTTTTCTTTCTTTTTCTCCAGATGAAATTTATTCTTTGTTCTTTCTTTGGTTCCTTCAACCATGCCTTTCACTTTTCATACTATTTTTTGTTGTAAATCGTTTTTCGACTTCTTGAAATTATCCTTCGCTCGTTAGACGTAATGGGTTTTCGCGACTTTCATGACTATTCATCGCCGCGTATGTGGTCATATCAAATCGCATTGGGATAATTATCTTCAATGTATTAACTGTTCTCGTTGTTCCAGGGAATCAACATGCTCCACGTGTAGTTTATGGTCCGATTCTATCTGCAATCTAGCAGAGAGGAGAAGAACTTACGCTTCAAGAAGTGGGTCATGTTCAAAAAGAAGAAGATCATCAACCTTGTCTGACTCGTCAGATAATAGGAAATAATGGGAACACTACCCCATATGGCCCGGCTGCCAGGGGGAAGACCCATTAAGGTGGCAACTCGAAGGGTTCGTGTCCCCTCGGGAGTACAAGTTCACTGGTCACTGGCCACCGGCCACCGATCATTAGCCCAATGGACAAGAAGATAGAACCACCGGTCAGAATGCCCGGTGACCGTGTGTTATCGGTGACAGGGCATGACCGGTCACCGGGTGTGCCTGGTGATCTGGCTCCGGGCATGCCCGGTGACCCGGCACCAGACATGCCCAGTGACCGGGCACCGGGTACGGGCATTGACCACCGATCACTGACTGCGGGCCAAATGGGCATTATACAAGAATTTTCAAGTCAGTCAATATCCGGTCAGCGGCCATCCTGCCACCGGTCATTGGACAGAAAATATCTACACAGGGGAAGTCAATATTCACTGGCCATCAGTCATATTACTTTATATCAACCTGCATTTATGTTACTTATGCCATGGCATAGAGTTCACTAACAAGAGGCCCACGGGCCACGGTTCGCTCACCTGAGTGACATAGCCACTGCAGACATGCAGATGTTATGCAACATTTTTCCAATCCTATCATCGCAACTATTGAAAATATCATCATTTGAGCAGTTCTTAGTTTTGAAGAAGAATATATGGGCCTGACAGTCAATGGAGCATGATCATTTGAATAAACTATCAATCACATTTCAACAGAAAGATCAATGTGAAATTTGGTGGAAATTGGCTAAGTGGTTTCTGAAGTATCATGATTTTATACATGTAAACAGCACAGTGGCAGGGAAATATTATAAATATAAACCAGATGATGGCCATCTTAGATTTCCAATCAGAACAATTTTTAACTACTGTTGATCTACAAGTCACTTCGATACTTTCAATATAAATGTATATGGCCCATACAATGGGGAAGCAAATTTGACCTTGGAGGTAAAAAGGTCAAATGTCAACATAGAACCATCATTTTAGCAATTTTGGTAGCTCTCCTGTCCCCCATAATTTGTGCAAAGATTAGGACCCAGGGCTAATTTGATTATGGAGAAGAAGATTTTTAAAGGTTTTTACCATATATGGGCATGGCAGCCGTTTTGATCAATGGACCATACCCATTTTAGCAATCTTTCATTCTCCTGCCCACGGAGGCTCCGCATGAAATTTGAGCAACACTGGCCCGGAGGCTTCAGAGGAAAAGGCATTTGAAATTATCAACATTTTTTCCATACAAATGTATGGGGCCCATACAAATGCATACAGAAGCAAACTTGACCTCGCCGTAAAAAGGTTAAATGTCAATGTATGACAATTATTTTAGCAACTTTGGTAGACCGCCCGTTCAAGATGATATATGCAAAGATTCAGCCACAAGCCATCCTCGGTTTTGGAGAATAAGATTTTGAAATGTTTTTTTCCCATACAAATGCATAAGGAAGCAAACTTGACCTTGCCGTAAAAAGGTCAAATGTCAATGTATGACCATTATTTTAGCAACTTTGGTAGACCCCCTGTCCCCGATGATTTATGCAAAGATTCTGCCCCAAAGCATCCTCAGTTCTAGAGAAGAAGAGTTTTAAAGGTTTTTACCATATATGGGCATGGCGGCCATCTTGGTCAACGAACCGTGACCATTTTAGCAATCTTTTGTTCCCCCTATATAATGAGGCTCCATATGAAATTTGAGCAAAATTGGCCCAGAGGCTCCAGAAGAGAAGTTGTTTGAAATTCTGAACATTTTTCCCATACAAATGCATAAGGAAGCAAAATTGACCTTAACGTAAAAAGGTCAAATGTCAATGTACGACCATTATTTTTAGCAATTTTGGTAGCCCTCCCGTTCCCGATGATATATGCAAAGATTCAGCCATAAGGCATGCTCGGTTTTGGAGAAGAAGATTTTTTAAAGGTTTTTCCCATACAAATGCAAAGGGAAGCAAACTTGACCTTGCCGTAAAAAGGTCAAACGTCAACGTACTATAATTCTTTTAGCAATTTTGGTAGACCTCCCGTCCCCGATGATTCCTGCAAAGGTTCAGCCCCAAGGCATTCTCGGTTCTGGAGAAGAAGATTTTTAAAGGTTTTTACCATATATGGGCATGGCGGCTATCTTGGTCAACGGACCGTGACCATTTTTCGTTCCCACATCCTAAGGAGGCTCCACATGAAATTTGAGCAAAATTGGCTCAGCGGCTTCAGAGGAGAAGTCATTTGAAAATGTTAACGGACGCACGGACGAAAAGTGATCACAATAGCTCATTCTGAGCAGAGCTCAGGTGAGCTAATAATAACTCAAAAAGAGTTTTATTACCTCTTCCCAACGTTGTAATTGATCCGCCTCACAACATCGGGAGATAGGACAACAGACTTTTAGATTTCTCTCTCTGGTCATATTTCCAGGAGAGATCGCTCTAGAAGTAAACATAAATCCAAGAAGAGGAGGTGATATAGATCATTTTCTACATCTTTCTCTTATCCCTGGAATACAATTAAGTAATCTGTCTATCCCAATGTTGTAATTGAATCGTCTGACAACAACTGGAGATAGGACAACAGAACTTGCAGACACCTCTCTCGGAACGTATTTCCAGGAGGGATTAGTCTAGAAGCAAATTAAATCCAAGAAGAGGAATATCAGGTCTTTCTGTTCATGGCCTTACCGTTTGAAATGTTCCTAGCCATGGGTTTTCACAAATTAATCTGTGTAATAGCAGCACTATTATGACTACGTGCCGTATCTCTCTTCCCATATCTAGACAAGTGGCTAATAAGAGATCTCTTTCGCAATCGACTTATCTAGCACACAAATTCATTATTAAGGTACAAATCTGAAAGTCATATCAGATTTAAGAAATCAGATTTGATACTAACATAATTCACAGTTAGGAGTGATATCAGCGAACCGAGTTAAGCTCTTATTCTGAACATTTAAATAATTCTTTCTTAAAATTTAGTTTCGGCACAAACTTTCTTTTCTTTTGGGCAAACTCAGTGCACAAGTAGACTTAAAATTATAGGCAGACTGTATTTACGACATCTGCAATATGCCTATTTTTGGTCTGGAAATCTTAAATTCTTTTTTAGATCATCAGGTTACAATTAACAGTATGATCAAAATTTCAATTGAAATGGTGGATGAACACTAATTGATTTGTTCAAGGAATGTCCATTCATCCTCCAGACCCCAAAATATTTCCTTATTCAGATATTAGTCAATATGGGAACTCATCTGGAACGATGAGTTTTTCCTTTCATGGTTACTGATCAGAAGACCAATTCCAGTTCCATATCAACACGTTGGAAATAATGGTCATTCGTTTCGCACTGATAAAACCTTATAAGTGTATTCACAATTCTTGTGTTAAGTTTTTCTACCAACAACACAACAGTGGTCTCATATATCAATAAGCTAGGAGGAACAAATTCTACCAGCCTATGTGTAGAGGTATGGAATATCCTCCAATGCTGCCTAAAACATCATATTGTCCTCGGGTTTTGTCATATACCAGACAAAATTAATGTTTTTGCAGATATGTTACTAACTATCGACAAATAGTCAAAGCAGAGTGGGATTTTCAGTCTGGATCTGTTTGTGATGAGTTTCAGTCACAATCTTCCACTTTATGCATTCCCAGTTCTGGACAATCAAGTCTGCGATAGATGCATTTTCCATGAACTGGATTGATATTCATGCTTATGTATTTCCTACAACAATACTATCTCCTTCTGTCCTGAACAAGATAAGCAAATCTCAGTGCAGAATGATTTTTATAGCTCCTCTTTGAACGTAACAAATATGGTTTTCAGAGGTTCTATAATTACTTGTCTCAGCTACAGTTCGTCTTCCACTCTTTCCAAGCTATTAACACAAGCAAGGAAAGTTCAACATCAAATCTCCCAGTACTTGACCATCACGCCTGGGAGTTATCAAGAAATCCCTTAGACTTAGAGATAGAAATTTCGCAAACGTTGCAGTTTTTATCTCCAAATCAAGCGAACATCAATTCAGAAAGTCTATTATGCGAAATGTATCATATATACCCGTTTGTGTCATAGAAAGGAGATCAATCTGGTATCGGCCCCTTTTCTGTTATAGCCGATTTCCTCTTCTACCTTTTTATATGAGTAAAAGTTTCAGATGAGTACTAGTAAGGCTAAAGATATATGATATCTAGTACTTTTAAATTAAGACTGGTTATAAATTGGATTTAACCCTGGCTTCTCAAAATTAATAAGATCTTTTGAATTACAACGCACTGCTCAAGGATCTAGTACTCCTTAATAGGATTTATTTTAGGTCTTAGTCTGTCTTCAGAAAGCCCCATATGAACCTTAAATAAGGCTTCCACGTTAAGACAGCCTTTCTTTTAACTCTTGCCATTGCCCAAGATAAATGAGATTCAGACCTTGGCAATAAATTCAAATCAATTAAGATTCAATCAATTTGATAGATCAGTATCTGATGGTTCATCTGAGTTTATGGCTAAGAATCAGCTTCTGTTCATTTGTCCAGATCATAATCCTATCCCTATTTAGCCTATATATGTAAAAGGAACATTCCGATAGACTTTTTTGCCCAACAGGAGCCTTAAAATTCTATCTTAAATGACTAAACCTTGCTGTCAAAATAGAACTAAACTATTTCTACCAATTAGAGGCAAACAGGATATTTCTGAATCCTCTGTCTCCAGATGGTTTTCTTATAATATTAAACATGCCTACAGGAAACTCAACTGTAAAGATTTTTTTTTTCTTTAAGATTAAGTCCATGAAGTTAGGACTTCATCTTCCTCTTGGGCCTTTTTTTTCGATAAGTTTCGCTCAAGAAGATTCTAACAGCAATATGAAATCAATCTTCTATATTTACTAAGCTCTATCTAAGGGATATATCTTTGCAACTTCAAACCTGCTTTATTTGGGCCAATTGTTGTGTCCAAAAAAATGGTGGGGGCCAAGTTAACAGGGCCTTGGATGCCTTAAGAAGAGTAACAGCTTCCAAACCCTATAATACGAACATATATTAAGGTTACTAATATCCTATATATATGTCTGAATGAGCTTACTCTTTGGATTTATATCAAGAATGAGCCTATTCTAAAAGTTTCCTGAGCCTTAATCCAGAAGTGGAGGAATCTCTTGTTTTTGTGTTAGAATTGGGAGCTCCTTCCCACCTAATTGGCGAATTCTAGCACATTATCTATAGGTTAATGTATTGTGCAGTTAAAATGAAGTTTTTAAAAGTAAAACATATTTTAACAAGCAATACTTAACCTATAGATAAGATAATCCCACCTCCCTGTCCCCACTTAGCTCTACCGTTTAGGGCTTTACATCAAAGAAACTGACACGTGATCAAAAGAGCAGGAATACGTCACACAGTTGACTGCCTAAGGGACTTTTGGATTAAGACTGTATGGGACGACATTTCTGTCGTTTTTTCTGTGGAAGGTATGGGGGCAGAATAGAATGTAGCACATTATCTATAGGTTAAGTATTGCTTGTTAAAATATGTTTTACTTTTAAAAACTTCATTTTTTTACCATATAGGGGCATGACAGTCAATAGAGCTTAACTATTTGACACAGTATATAATCACGTGACCAGTGGACAGTGACCCAAACCGGAAGCTGCTATGCTGTCCGACGGACAATCGCAAAGTTGGCATAGCATTTTAAGATGTATGACCTGTGTTTATTTTTATTTTTATCTCCTTCGGCATGCAATTTGCTTGTTACAAGTACAGTGAACTATTGATAAAATGTCAGTTTGTATTCCGCAACAACATTATACGGGAAAGATGGTCATTTAACAAAGAGAGAGAAGAAAACGTTCTGATCGATCAGAACAATTTGGCATGTTAGTCTACGCCGAGCTGCATTTCGCATCGTGTAAAGTCAATAATTCAAATACATGAGGGGTATTTTTTAACAATTGTTTGCGTAATAGCCATTTCCCAAGCCATATGTAGCCATGCTTTAGCCTAGTCTACCAGGTATTAGAATTTTGAGGCATAAACAGATACACACCCTCTTCGCCATGACTGTCCGCAAAATTGTTCGGTTGCTAGTTTATACTGTCCGGAAAATTGCGATTCAATGTTTGCATACAAAGACTTTCTCTACACTTATAAAAATGCAAAAAAGAAAAAAAAAAAAAAGATCTCTGAAAAAAAAAACAAAAAAACTACTTGTGGATGCTGCATCAAAGCAGACTGTTGACCAATATTTTTACACTGCTTACACTATGTCCCCCCCACCCCTACTTCCATGTTGCGGGGAACTCGTTATCTCGAATTTCACGGAACTTGATGAAAAATTTCGAGTTATCAGAAGTTCGAGACAACCAAATCGTGACGTCACAGATATGATGAGCCCTACTGTTTGCCCAAATGTGCTTGGAGGCCATGGTTATTCTTAGTAACCGCATTTACATGTACTACTAATTGCAGTGTTATTTGCTTTAGGATGAATAATGGTGACCCTGGAAGTGAAAGTCAAAAATAATTGAAAATGATAGAATTTTCACGTGTTTTGTAGTCTTTTAGTTTCTTTTAATTTCTACATATTTGGGTTTCCATATATACACATTGGCAAATAAACTATAAATACACATTGGCATCACCGACAGAGCTGTCTTCCTCAGATCTCTCTTGTTCTATCTGCAAAAAGGCAGTTTAGAGCCAATACTTGTCTCATCAGCCATCTCAGAACACACAAACTAGGCCGCTGTCCAGTTCCGCCCCCCCCCCCCCCCCCCGCCCCGCCTCCCCAGGGGGGGGAATTTGTAGACCGTGTTTTTCTTAAAGCCTTTTATCTTGCAAGTATTTTGCTGCATGTTAGCAATCTGGCGATGGGGGGAGTTACTGAGTAACAGCCTGTTACATTCATTACCCCTACAAAACGTATAATAATAAAGGAAATTATTAAACCCATGAGAATTGGAACAAAAGTAATTAGATGCTCCAGTTAAATATATGAAACTGAAGAACAATCCACCATCTACAAAATGTGATGTTTGAAACTTCTTTTTGGCTTTACATGGCGTAACGCATGTTACATTTTCTAATGTATTCTTTAGAAATGAGTATTTTAACTCATATAGTTCTTTTTCATAGATTGTACTTTGCCTCTGTGACCTTAATATTGTAATTTCTGATAATGTATTTTAATACCCTTTCCAAAGCAGCAAACATTATTTCTCTAGAAGTTATACTTTTATACTTTGTCACTTATGCACCCACACACCCTAATGTGAAATGTAATACAGAAAAAATTATGGTTACATAATATCATATGCAAGACGTTGTACCAATAAAGTGAATTCCTAATTTAGCATTATTGCTTAGTAATATGAGATACATAGGCGCATTTCAACATGTCTCTGCCCACGGTAACGTAGGTAACATCTAAAGTATCTAAATACTGTAGGCTTTGGTGATTTTCTCTGTGGTTATCTGCATCAGTATTTAGTGTCTTTTTTGTATAATTTAAAAAGTTTTTTTGTAAGAATTTCCAAAACTGCAAATTTAATGCCCATATTCTTTGTCAGTTATATACTCATACATTTCATACTGTTAACAGTGAAGTTGCCATATGCATCAAGCCACTTTATCATAAAATACTGGATACTGTCCTGAAGTTTTCGATTTACGGCAAATGCTTATAATTTCTTTATGTCTGAATAAAGTATCTACGTGACTTTGCTTAATTATTTATCAGTGGTAATATATGTAACACTGTATTGTCTTATTTTTAGGGATTTTTGTCTCTGTAAAGGTCTTTACGTATACTTTTATCCCTTGAATTAATACTCGGTTTTAAAATAAGATTTTTTTTTGTCAGAATAAAAGGCTACAAATGACACTTTCCCTTATTTATTTTGTTGCACTATCAGGTGTGATATGTAGATAATTCATTTATCTGCAATCTAGCTGACCAATGCTTGCTACACTCATTTTGTGCATGTATTTAAAACCAGAATAGTATTCACATGTAATCCTGATTAAAACAAAATGTTTATCACTATCATAAGCGGCCGCAGGACATGTAGAGCCTGTAAGTACAGCGATGACTGGTTAACGTCTTTCATTGTGCTCAATGAATTGCAAAGGACCTCAACTTTTTTCGTGCAGACTGCAAAGACTGATCAGACTGAGCGGACAATCATACAGATCTGAGTATTTCCCAGATGCACAAGTCATTTATTTGTTTTGCCATGCTGCAGCTTAAATACATTAACGTAAGATAAGGTTAATCATAATTAAGGTAATATGATTTCCCTCAAAACAAACAGTGTTGCTTTATCTCTTAAATATACATAATACAATAATTCTAAAATATTCATTATTTAAAAGAATCATTCACCATCAGCAGGTACTAGGTCGTTGTCATTTCTGAATTTGCATTGGAAAGAAAAGGTGACAATAGAATACCTTATCGTATCTTGACATAAAATAATCTAGTAATAAATAGTATATCAGGGGTAGGGACCAAAGACATTTTTTTTTTTTTTTATCCAATTATAATTTCTTGGCAGCTGAATGGACATCAGACTCTGCCGTAAGCCATATAAGGCTCAGCCACACAACCAATCCTATAAGTTATTTTATATTTTCACCAGTCTGACAATCAAGTACACGTTTTGGAGGTCCATTATAAAGTAACAAAGAGAACGGAAATCGTTAAGTTTAATGCTGTTATGTGTTTCTCTTATCACTTATATCACTAATAAAAATCATAACAAGGCTTTTGTATAAACTTATATCTATAATGGTTTTCGTATCACTATATTGATGATAAACCATAGCAATCATTTATTTAATGCTTTTGTCATTAACTTATTTCATGTATGACAGACTTGATTGTGTTGTTTTTTACATGCTATTTCATAATAAGCAGATTTTATTGAAGCATTCTGTCTTCTAGCCAGCATAAAATTTTTATTCTATGCACTCTGGTAACAAAGAAGTGCCAGATTGTGCATGCTGCGTATTTGGCTGCATCTAATTGCAGTGCAGTATTGATATATGTGTGATTTATTATCAGCGTGATAAACACTGCATTTTTATGTAAACTCAAATTATGACATAGTTCTGTACCCTCAGAAAAATTGTTTTCATTTTATTCATACTTTTTGGGTGATATTAGGAAAGTATAGAGTATTTTCATTCATGGAGCTCTACTGAAAAGGTTTGTCCTGCAAACACTGTCCATAGGAAACAGTGTTCTGATATCACAGCACTTAAACTGACATATAACGTGTGTAACAGTATTAAGTGTGCAATATTTCTGGAAGTCTAGATGGATTAACGGTTTAGAAAGTTAGCTTTATGCATAGAGCATAAACCATGAAGACATCATATCAGATAAGTATAATGTAACTGGAATATTTCTGTATTTATTATAGAGTACATTTTACTATTTTAAAGGTAAAATTATCAATTGGATACACCAGTAGACGACTGGCTAGGGTTTTCTTTAATGTTACTCACCAAACTATAAAGGTATCTGAGAAATAATTAACCATGTTTGTTATTAATAGAGTTAAAGGGCTGATTTCCCTTCATCTTTATATACAAAGTATCAACAGCCATTTATACAATGCAAATTAAGTATCACTTAAAAAGTGACGTATATAACATTAAGAAGTGTATAAAGAATTTATTCAAAGTATATACTATATTACACCAATAATAATAGTTAAATACATTGTACCAAAAGCATGCTATAGTAGCAAAAAGCATGCTAGTAAGCATGAATAGGGATAGTTTAATATTTACACCAATTATTTTATTGTTTTGAGGGTAATGTTAGTAACATTACTGTTACACGTAAACGCCCCCATCGCCAAAGGGTTAACATGTTATTTCATTTATTAAATAATGTAGTCTCAGAAAATCATAGTGTACATTTTTTTTTTTTATTTTGAATTTTGAATTAAAGAAAACATCTTTTTTATATCTTATTAGTATCATTATTATTATTGGCATTTTTGTGAGGAATTTTACATATACCTAAATTGATATTATGCTTAATTATTTTTTTTTTTTTTCAAGTCAAAGAACTTTACTCCCTCAAAGTCAAGCATAACATGACATCAGATAGATAGATGTTACCTTTAATATAAATTCCGAACCCATAATGGTCCCGAATAGTATTAGGAGGTCAACAAGGGAATTATAGGGGTCCAATATCTGTATCACGTGGGAGCTATTTTGGCCCCATATATGTATCTTGAAATATTGTCATTTATCCAGGATTATGTTAGTTTTATCTCAGGGTCCCAGATATAAGCATTCATTTTTATAGATATCAAATTATACCTATATAGGACCCATATAGGTCTTATATGGGCAAATCTCCTATAGGGGGCTCATATAGGACCAGAATGGACTAAATACTCAGATTCTGCCAATGTGGCTCATATAGGACCAGAATGGACTAAATACTCAGATTCTGCCAATGTGGCTCCCATATATACATGTATGCTCTGTGGCTGCTTTGCTTTTGGATTATTTTCACAGACACCTGTCAGACAGTCCTGATTTTTAATCATTGCTATCGGCAACTGCGGACAGTCAAAATATTTACTTCGGCAATTTTTCGACTCGTACAGTTTCAATTTTGTGGACAGTCATGGTGAAGAGGGTGTGTATCTGTTTATGCCTCAAAATTCTAATACCTTTTCGACTAGGATAAAGCTTGGCTACAGATGGCTTGGGAAAAGATTATTATGCAAACAATTGTTAAAAAATACCCCTCATGTATTTGAATTATTGACTTTACACGATGCGAAATACAGCTCGGGGTAGACTGACATGCCAAATTGTTCTGATTGATCTGAATGTTTTCTTCTCTCTCTTTCTTAAATGACCATCTTTCCCATATTATGTTGTTGCTGAATACAAACTGACCTTTTCATCAATAGTCCATTGTACTTGTAACAAGCAAATTGCATGCCGAAGGCGATATAAATGAAAATAAACACAGATCATACACATTGAAATGCTATGCCAACTTTGTGATTGTCCGTCGGACAGCGTCGCAACTTCCGGTTTCGGTCTCTGTCCACTGGTCATGTGATTGTATACTGTGTTTGAACAAACTCTCAATCCCATTTCAACATTCGGATCGACATGAAATTTGGTGAAAATTGGCCAAGTCGTTCCAGAAGAGAAGTTATTTAACAATATCATGATTTTATACATGTATACAGAACAGGGACAGAGAAAGATAACCCTTGAAGAATAAAATATTGATTGTAACTTAAAGCTTTTGCTACTTCAATCATATATTGTAAGTTTTAGACACTTCAGCTATTTTAGTCTTTGTGTGTATGTTCATTGCTCTCAAGGGTCAGTCTTTTTATAATCTATTTACCAGGACTTGCTAAGCTCTCATCTTCATTAAATAAGTAAAGAAATGATGGTAGAAGAGGTGTTTAAATTGCATTTTGCCACTTCCACCTATGCTGGTTTGCAAAAGGGTCTTCTTCCCTGCTTGTGCTTAACAGGGTCTTCTTCCCTGCTAGTGCTTTAAGGTTTTTTTCTCCTTTAATTTTGCCATGGCAATCAAATAAAATGGTCACTGGTCATTAAACATATAAATTTGGTAGACATTCATCAAATGATCATAACTGCCAAACATTGTTCACATCACTTCACTTGTTATGGAAAAAATGCAATTTAACCATTTTCCCATTATAAGTCTATGGGAGCTTTCTGTTGCCAAGAGTCAGATCCCCATAATTTTAGCTATTTTGAATTGTACTTATCCCAGCAACATTTGTACTAAATTAGAGTCATACTGCTTCAGTGGTTTTGGAGTTGTCGTTTAAAAAAAATGTTTTTCTTTTTTTTTTTTGTTTTTTTTTTTTAATGATGCAATGGCAACCAAACAAAATGGTCATTGGTCATAAAACACATAAACTGGGTAGACAATCATCAAATGATCATAACTACCAAATATCGTTCACATCACTTCACTGGTTATAAAGAAAATGCAATTTAACCATTTTCCCATTATAAGTCTATGGGAGCTTTCTGTTTCCTGGCAACCAAACCAAGAGGCAGATCACTTTAATTTTAGCCATTTTGCATTGTCCTTATACAAGCAACATTTGTACTAAATTAGAGTCATACTGCATCAGTGGTGTTGAAGGAGTTGTCATTTAAAAAAAAATCCCTTTTCAAAAATTTAAAGTTTCCTTGGCAACCAAACAAAATGGCCACTGGACATAAAACACATATACTACATTGACAAATATCAAATGATGATAACTGCCAAATATGATTCATATCACTTCACCAGTTATATAGAAAATGCAATATATCGATTTTCCTACTATAAGCCTATTGGAGATTTCTGTTGCCATGGCAACTAAACCAAAAAGCAGATCAACATAATTTTACCTATTTTGAATTGCCCTTACCCAAGCAACATTTGTACCAAATTAGAGTCATACTGCTTCGGTGGTTTTGAAGGAGTTGTTGATTAAAAATTCCCTTTTTCTTAAAATTTAATGTTGCCATGGCAACCAAACAAAATGGCCACTGGTCATAAAACACATACACTGCATTGACAAACATCAAATGATCATTACTGCCAAACATGGTTCACATCACTTCAATAGTTATGGAGAAAATGCAATTTAACCATTTTCACATTATAAGTCTATGGGAGCTTTCTGTTGCCATGGCAACCAAATCAAGAGGCAGAACACCATAATGTTAGCTATTTTGAGTTGCCCTTACCTAAGCAACATTCTAACCAAGTTAGGGACAAATCACTTCAATGGGTTTGGAGGAGTTATTGTTTGAAAGTGTTAACAGATGGACGGACAACCCGACAAACAGGCTGATGGACAGATTACGCACAAAAAGTGATCACTATAGCTCATCCTGAGCATAGCTCAGGTGAGCTAACCAGTGATCCCTTGGGCTGGGCCATTTTGGACTCCAGGGCTAAAATTTGAACAGTCTTGGTAGAGGTCCACAAGATAAAGCTACATACCAAGCATCAAAGGCCTCGGCCTTCTAGTTTCAGACAAGAAGAATTTTAAAATTTTTCCAATAGGAGCCTATGTAGAAAATTTTTTTCAAACGCAACTGGGCCTATGTCCCCAATGCTGCATATCAAGCCCCAGAGCCATTGGCCCTTTGGTTCCGAAGAAGATTTTTAAAGGGTTTTTACCATATATGGGCGTGGCGGTCATCTTGGTCATGTGACAAGATGCAGCAAACAAACTTTCATTCCCTTTAACTATTGAGGCTCCATATGAAATTTGGCTTTGATTGGCCCAGTGGTTTCTGAGAAGAAGACGGTTGAAGAGTTTTCCCTATATGAGTCTATGTAAAACAAGTGACCCCTGGGGCGGGGCCATTTTTTACCCCAGGGCTACAATTTGAACAAACTTCATAGAGATCCACAAGATAAAGCTACATACCAAATATCAAAGACTTGGGCCTTCTAGTTTCAGACAAGAAGATTTTTAAAGTTTTGCCTATATGAGTCTATGTAACAAAATTTGACCTTTCCTTAAAAAGGTCAAGATCAACAAATGGTCATCATTTTTTCAAACTTCATTGAGCCCATGTCCCCAATGCTGCATACAAGCCCAAGGACCATTGGCCCTTTGGTTCCGAAGAAGATTTGTAAAGGGTTTTTACCATATATGGGCATAGCTGCCAACTTGGTCATGTGACCCAGATGCGGCGAACAAACTTTCATTCCCCCTATCCACTGAGGCTCTGTATGAAATTTGGCTTAGATTGGCCCAGTGGTTTCTGAGGAGAAGAGTGTGGATGTCGGCCTACAGGCGGACGGCGGTGCCTGCCTATACTATAAGCTCACCTATGAGCCTAAAGGCTCAGGTGAGCTAAAAATACCAGCTAGGACAACCCGCTAAAAATAGGCAGATTGCCTATGTTACCATCAGAGGTCCTTGGCCTTTCGGTTCAGGAAAGTGCAAAATAGATTTCTAATATAGTGGCTATGGTAGCCATCTTGGATTTCTGATCAGAACAATTTAAGCTATTTTTGATCTACAAGTCAATCTCATGCTTTCTACCAAGTTTTGAGTACAATGGGCCTTTTGGTTTAGGAAAAGAAGCGCAAAAAAGATTTCCAAGATAGCTGCCATGATCTTAGCTATTTTTTTATCTACAAGTAATTCCAATGCTCCCTACCAAGTTTCCAGTCAATTGGTCTTTCGGTTCAGGAGAAGAAGCAAAAAATAGATTTTCAAGATGGCGGCCATCTTGGATTTCAGATCAGAACGATTTTACTATTTTTGATCTACTAGTCACCCCCATACTTCTTACCAAGTTTCAAGCAAATTACACTTTTGGTTCAGGAGAAGGAGCAAACAACAGATTTTCAAGATAGCTGCTGTGGCTGCCATCTTGGATTTCCCATGGGAACAAATTTAGCTATTTTTTATGTACATATCACCCCTATGCTTCCTACTGAGTTTCAAGTCAACTGGACTTTTGTTTCAGGAAAAGAAAAGAAAAGCAGATTTTCAAAATGGCAGCCATGGTGGCCATCTTGGATTTCCGATTGGAATAATTTTAGCTATTTTTTGATCTACAAGTCCTACCAAGTTTCAAGCCAATTGGCCTTTCTTTCAGGAGCAGAAGATTTTCAAGAGAGCAGCCATGGCCTACATCTTGGATTTCCCATAGGAACAATTTTAGCTATTTTTGATCTATAAGTCACCCTGATGCTTCCTACCGTTTCAAGTCAACTGGCCTTACGGTTCAGGAGAAGAAGCAAAAAACAGATTTTCAAGATGGCGGCCATGGCGTCTATCTTGGATTTCCAATTGGAACAATTTTAGTTATTTTCGATCTACAAGTCTATCAAATGCATCCTTCCAAATTTCAAGTCAATTTGCCTTTCGGTTCAGGAGAAGAAGCGAAAAATAGATTTTCAAGATGGCATCCATCTTGGATTTCCGACCAGAACGATTTTAGCAATTTTTGATCTACAAGTCACTCCGATGATTCCTACCAATTTTGAAGTCAATTGGCCTTTTGGTTCAGGAGAAGTGAAAAATAGATGTTCAAGATGGTGGCCATGGAGGCCAGCATGATTTTCTGATCAGAACGATTTTAGCTATTTTTGATCTACAAGTCACCTCGATGCTTTCTATCAAGTTTCAAAAAAGGTAAGAGAAAAGTACAGGGAGTGCCACAATCACAAACCGTAGCCCTTCCCAGACCCCAAGAGGAAGAGGAAACCGACAAATCTAAACAAGCACAAACCGAACAAACGTACGAAAAGCACTAAGATTAGCTCTCTCTTCCCCAAGTGAGGTAATCGCAATACTAAAAGGACTGAAAAACACAAGAACAAAATGACACATGGAAAGACATACAACAAATCGCCTCGTAGAATAAACCACAAAGCAACAAAGAGTAAGACTAACACCGGGACCACCGCCTTAGAACGGTCGGTAGAGTCAATTGGCCTTTTGGTTCAGGAGAAGAGCCAAAAATTGATTTTCAAGATGGCCGCCATGGCCATCTTGGATTTCCGATCCAAGGATTTTAACTATTTTTGATCTACAAGTCATCTCCATGCTTCCTACTGAGTTTCAAGTCAATTGGCCTTTTGGTTCAGGAGAAGAAGCAAAAAATAGATTTTCAAGATGCCCTCCTTGATAGCCATATTGGATTTCCAATTGAAACAATTTTAGCTATTTTTGATCTATAAGTAACCCCAATGCTTCCTACTAAGTTTTAAGTCAATTGGCCTTTCGGCTCAGGAGAAGAAGCAAAAAATAGATTTACAAGCTGGCTGCCACAGTGGCCATCTTGGATTTCAAATCTGAACTATTTTAGCTATTTTTTTTATCTATAAGTCAACCCGATGCTTCCTACCAAGTTTATAGTCAAATGGCCTTTTGGTTAAGGCCATCTTGGATTTCCGGTTGGAACAATTTTAGCTATTTTTTATATACAAGTCACCCAAATGCTTCCTACTAAGTTTCAAGTCAGTTGGCTTTTTGGTTCAAGAGAAGAAGCAAAAAAAAGATTTCCAAGATGACCTCCATGGTGGCCATATTGGATTTCAGATTTTAGCTATTTTTGATCCACAAGTCACCCCAATGCTTCCTACCAAGTTTCAAGTTATTTGGCCTTTTGGTTCAGGAGAAGAAGCAAAAAATAGATTTACAAGATGGCTGCCACAGTGGCCATCTTCGATTTCAAATCTGAACTATTTAAGCTATATTTTGATCTACAAGTCAACCCGATGCTTCCTACCAAGTTTAAAGTCAACTGGCCTTTTGGTTAAGGCCATCTTGGATTTCCGGTTGGAACAATTTTAGCTATTTTTGATCTACAAGTCACCCTGATGCTTCCTACTAAGTTTCCAGTCAGTTGGCCTTTTGGTTCAAGAGAAGAAGCAAAAAAAAGTTTTCCAAGTTGGTGGCCATCTCTGATTTCCAATCAACATGATTTTAGCTATTTTTGATCTACAGTCACCCCGATGCTTCCTACCAAGTTTCAAGTCAATTGGACTTTTGGTTCAGAAGAAGCATAAAATACATACCTTCAAGATGGCTACTACAGCAGCCATCTTGGAGTCCAATCAGAACTAGTTTAGCTGTTTTTGATCTACAAGACACCCTAATGCATCCTACCAAGTTTCGAGTCAATTGGCCCAGAGGTGTAGGAGGAGTATGCTTTTAAACCAAATTGTTGACGCCGCACGACAGACGATGGATGACAGACACTGACCAATCACAATACATTTTTGATCTACAAGTCATCCTGATGCTTCCTACCAAGTTTCAAGTCAACTGGCCTTTTGGCTCAGGAGAAGAAGCAAAAAATAGATTTTCAAGATGGCGGCCATGGATTTCCACTTTGTGCTCAGGTGAGCTAATAAGCCAAAATTCCCCTATTGAGCCTTTACCTGTCTATCATTATTGACAGTATACAAGGTTTTGTTGTGTCCAATCTCTTATCATTGATAAAACTAATGACCGAGACACATCTTATTTTATGTCTTTAAACTAAAATCATTATATATATTCTTTGTGAGTAGAACAGTGTAAGCAGGCTAATGAAGCCTAAAAAGTCCATAAACTAATGGTAAAAATTACCTTAAAACAGGAGGCTCTGTACAACAATTGAACCACATGTCCTATAGCTGTTTTAGAGGCTTGTGGGTACTGGCATTCTAATCTCTGTACCACAAAGAGTACCAACACTTTCCTTGAGAGAGCTGAACCATCCTCCAGGGCTAGCAGTATCAATCGTAACACTTCTTCCTGCATAGCTGTAACAAGAAAACTGTAAATACTATCAAGTTGGTAGCTCTGTTTTGTCATACGAGAAGAATGTGAAAGACATGTACCTGGAAAAGTAATAAATTAATAAAAGCATCACAAGCATAATACCCCGCCATAGCAATTATTTGTTTATGTATTAAAGTTATCGTTGCGAAAATGTCTGGAAAGAAAATGATGGAGGGACAGATAACAATCCTAAACTAGATCTTGATAATATCAATGGACAGATAAAAATCCTAATCCAGATCTTGATAATATCAATGCATATAGCAAGTTTGGTTAAAAGGCCTTGTTATTTCCTCAAGTTATCATCCGGAAACGAAAATATGGGCATGTCTTGGGCAGATAACTCCATAAAAATTTGATGAAATTTGCCCTTCATCAATTCCAAAACAGATCTCCTTAATGTCAATGCATAAAGCAAGTTTGCTTAAAATCCCTTGTTATTTACTCAAGTTATCATCTGGAAACGAAAATATGGGCGTGTCTCAGGCAGATAAATCCGTAAAAATTTGACAAAATTTGCCCATTAGCAATCCCAAACCAGATCTCCTTAATGTCAATGCATATAGCAAGTTCGGTTAAAATCCCTTGTTATTTACTCAAGTCATCGTCCGGAAACGAAAATATGGGTGTCTCGGGCAGGTAACTCCGTAAAAATTTGACGAAATTTGCCCATTAGCAATCCCAAACCAGATCTCCACAATATCAATGCACATACCAAGTTTGGTGAAAATCCATTATGTTTACTCAAGTTATCATCCGGAAACGAAAAACGGTCGGATGGACGGACGTACAGACACACGGACGTCCAACGTGAAACCATAATACCCCGCCACTATTGTGTGGCGGGGTATAAAAAGTGTAAAAATGGATGTCACCACAGTCAACAGCATGCCATCACAAAGCAATGTTTATTTGATATTCTGAAAAATGTTGGAATTAGATCCCATCCCTATAATTGTGGGTGAAAAACTTCTCAGCTCCTTAGTTAATTTTCTGGCTCATCGAGTATTTACCCACTCTTTTTTTTCATTAAATTAGGTAATTAGATTTTTAATTGGGTATTTAAAACTTTAGTACCGCTGCATTGGGTATTCAATAATTTTAACTGGGTAATTTGGTAAAACGGCCATAGTGATGTTTTGAAATAAAGATGTTTATCTGAAAGACATATAAATTCTGAATGCTGCACAATTCTTTTGGCAGTATTTCAGTCATACTAATGATCTGTGATTAGGTCATACTACCATCAGGAATAGGAATGACTGTTGATGGCTGTCTAAGTTCTAGAGTATTTTATTATGGCACAGTTCCATTGGAAAGGGTAACTTAACCCTTGTCCTGCTGAATAAATTAAGATGCCACGCCCACTTCTAATTTTCAGCCAATCAGATTACTAGATCCAGACTGTTGCTATATATTCACATACTTAATGGCAAACAGTGCAGATCCAGATCAGTTGGCTTCTTCCGAAGCCAACTGATCTGGATCTACACTGTTTGCAAAGGCAGGGTATATCCGGGTTCAGCAGGTTATTTTTAAAAACTTCATTTTAACTGCACAATACATTAACCTATAGATAATGTGCTAGAATTTGCAGATTAGGAGGGAGGACCTCTCATAGTTCTAACACAAATAATATATATTGAATCCCTAACTTCTGGATTAAGGCTCAGGAAACTCTTAGGAATAAGATACATTCATGATATACAATCCTAAGAATGATCTAAATTCCTAACATATATGTAAGATATTAATTACCTTCATATATGTGACATAGGCTTTGGAGGTTGTCAGTCTTCTCCCAGGCGACAAAGGCTCTATTTTCCTGGCCCCCACCACTTTTTGGGCAACGACAATTGGGCCCAAAGTGTGACGATTAGTTGTTTGTTGAGACATCTCTCAGGTAGAATTTAGCAAAAGTAGAGGATTGATTCCATACTGCTGCTTTGAGTATTTCATTGAGCGGAACTTTATCAAAGAATGCCCAAGAAGAAGATAGCGCTCTACCTTCATGAGCTTTGATTTTAGGGAAGAGATGTCTCTACGGGTGAGTTTCCTACAGGCAAGCTTAATAGTATAAGATACCCATCTCACCGAAGCCTTAGAGATGTCTTGATTGCCTTTAATTGGTATAAATAACCTAGTTCTATTCTGATGATAAGAACTAGTCATCTTAAGGTAGAATTTTAACGCTCTTATATGGCATAAAATTCTATCCAATTGTTCCCTTTTACATGTTCGAGCTAAACTAGCAATAACTATAGGATCTGGGCAAATTGACGGAAGCTGATTCTTTGCTAAAAACCCACTTTGAACTATCAATGATACTGAACCATCAGACTGATTGAACCTTAAATGATTTGCATCCACTGCCAAAGCATGAATTCCGCTGCATCTTTTAGCCATGGCAAGAGCTAAAGTGCAAGTGGCCCCAATATTTCCTAGCAAGTTTTGAGTCAGTTGGCCTTTTGGTTAAAGAGATGAAGTTCAAACTAGATTTTCAAGATGGCGGCCATGGCGGCCAACTTGGATTTGGGATCTGAATGACTTTAGCTATTTTTGATCAACAAGTCACCCCAATTCTTCCTACTGTTTCAAGTCAGTTGACCTTTCGGTTCAGGTGAAAAAGCGAAAAACAGATTTATAAGATGGCCACCATGGTGGCCTTTTTGAATTCCCGATCGGAACGATTTTAATCTCTTTTGATCTACAAGTCACCCTGATGCTTCCTACCAAGTTTCCAGTCAACTGGCATTTCGGTTCAGGAGGAGAAGCGAAAAAAAGATTTTCTAGATGGCCACCATGGAGGCCATCTTGGATTTCCAACTGAAACGATTGTAGCTATTTTTGATCTACAAGTCACCCCGATGCTTCTGACCAAGTTTCAAGTCAATTGGACTTTTGGTTCAGGAGAAAAAACAAAAAATAGATTTTCAAGATGGCTGCCATGGTGGCCATCTTGGATTTCAGATCAGAATGATTTTAGCTTTTTTTGATCTACAAGTCACCCCAATGCTTCCTACCAAGTTTCAAGTCAATTGGCCTTTCGGTTCAGGAGAAGAAGCAAAACATAGATTTTCAAGATGGCCACCATGGCAGCCAAATTTCAAGTTAATTGGCCTCTTGGTCCAGGAGGAGAAGCGAAAAATAGATTTTCAAGATGGCTGCCGTTGAGGCCATCTTGGATTTTTGATCAGAAAGATTTTAGCTATTTTTTATCTACAAGTCACCCCAATGCTTCCTACCAAGAGTCAATCTGATCAACGGTTCAGGAGGAGTTGTTCAAAATGTGAAAAGCTAACAGAGGGACGGACGCTCCAACAATTAGGGTTTAGGGGCTACATCCCATTGTAAATTTCCATAGGGTTTTAAGGGCTATATAAGCTCTCTTACCAAAAGGTTTATAATGTATTTTAACAGCATAATGTGGTTACAAAATTGAACCCCTTACCCGAAATGTTGGCTCTGACGGACTGACAGACAACAGGCGATCGCATAAGCTGACCTTCCCTCTAGGTGAGCTAATAATGTGCTATTCTATTCTGTCTTCAAACTTTCCACAGAAAAACATGTCTTAAGAGTCTTAATCCCTTACGCAGTTACCTGTGTGACGGCACTTTTCCCTCTATTATGATCACGTGTCAGTTTCTTTGTAGACTGAGCGAAGAGGGGAGGGAGGAGGGAATCTCTTATCTATAGGTTAAGTATTACTAGTTAAAATATGTTTTACTTAAAAAAAAAAACAACTTCATTTTAACAGCATAATACAAAAACCTACAGATAATGTGCTAGAATTTAAAGATTAGGAGGGAGGAGCTCCCCTAATTCTAACACTATTATATATATATATATATATATATACATATATATACATATGATTCCCTTAACTTCTGGTTTAAGACACAGGAAACTCTAAGGAAACAGATACATTCTATAATATACACTAAGAATGATCTAAATTCACTTATAATATATCTCTAAGTTGTTAACTCCTTTTTGGGCAACAACAGTTGGGCCCAAATAAAGCAAACTGATAACTTGTTGAGACATATCCTTCAGGATTTTCCACAGTTTGAAGAAAGATTCCGGACTACTGTTTTGATAATTTAGTTGTAGTTTAACAAGGAAATGTCTCCTTGGATGAGTTTCCTATAGATGAACTACACATGTCGAGATTTTAAGATAAATCTTAAAGATGTCATAATTACCTTTAATTAGTAAATAATCTAGTCCTATTTAGCTAATATAGGAATAATTAAAGATCTGGTTAAATGCACAGATCTGATTCCTTGCCAAATATCCAGTTCATAATTTTCTAATTAACCATAAAAGTTTACAAAATACTCCCCTTTTTGCATTTTCGAGCTAATTTAGGAATAATTAAAGATATGGGTAAATGGAAAGATCTGATTCTTTGCCAAATACCCTGTTTATAAAATCAATGAGAGTAAAACATCTGATTGATAAAATTTATATGATTTGCCTATTGCCAGGTTTGATTTTGGTAACGTTTCTTAGCCATGGCAACAGTTAATAGAAAAGATTGTTTATCTCTCCGCATGAAGATGGACAGCCTCATTTAAATTTGATATGGGACTTTTACCAGGCGTGACTTTGAAAGCGTTTCTTAGCCCTGGCAAAAGTTAATAAAAGGAAAGGCTGATTAATCATAACATACAGTTTGACAGCCTCATAATTTTACAACTCTAAAAAGGAAAGATCTTTATATTGTTTGATGCAATTAAAAGATCTAATTAACTTTGAAAGGTCTGGGAATTTTATTGGCTGTCTAGGTTTCTAAACGGTCCCATAGCCAAATATGTTAATTTGTTATTAATTTGTATATTATCGGAAGAAGCTACATAAGACACTCGAGTTACTTGCTACACAGATTTGGTTAACAGCTATACAGCTGTTAACCAAATCTATGTAGCAATATCCAGGGCAGAGGTAGCCCTCAAGCCTTGGCTGGCAATCCATCTAAGAGAAGGCAACACCAAACAAAAACCTACATATCTGGATTTGCCTGTTCCAGCTATGTAAAAAAGGTAAGAGAAAAGTGCAGGGAGTGCCACAATCACAAACCGCAGCCCTTCCCAGACCCCAAGAGGAAGAGGAAACCGACAAATCTAAACAAGCACAAACCAAACAAACGTACGAAAAGCACTAAGATTAGCTCTCTCTTCCCCAAGCGAGGTAATCGCAATACTAAAAGGACTGAAAAACACAAGAACAAAACGACACACGGAAAGACATACAACAAATCGCCTCGTAGAATAAACCACAAAGCAACAAAGAGTAAGACTAACACCGGTATCACCGCCTTAGAACGGTCGGTAGAGCAAACCACCGGGGGGTTTAAAGCACTTTTACAGCTAGCCAACTTCACCCTGGGTCCCGATGCTACTCTTAATACAGAAATACATAAAAATTTGGTTCGCATAAAGGCTCCCAACTCAGTCAATGCATCAAAGCAAAAACATAAAAATCAAATTAATCACTATAATAAACAAAGACGAGTACTCATGGCTCATTCTACTGTATGCCAGAGTAAATGAAAACCAATAGTTGAACCACGGCGGGCCAAGCCAAAGACATATCGTCAAGCCTCAACCCACTGGTTAAAGTTTTACGGAGGCAGTCATTGAGTCTGAGGCCCGAACCGCCGTCGTGCAATTAAAGAGTGAAACATAGCCATCAACAATGATTGGGTTGACAACTAGGCATGCAGTCTGCCGCATAATATCCAGGCTATAGCCAATTCTTTTATAACGGTTAATAAGTTTTCTGAATTGCTCCGAAAAGTTAGATTTACCTACAATTTTTTCTAAATCTGTACACTAAGTCACCGTAAAATTCGGGTTCCGATATACCTTGTTGCAAAAGTGTTTTCAGACTGATGCTATAGTTTTCTAACAAGGCACTGTGTCTGCGATAAAATTTCAAAAACGCCTTACGAAGTTTAAAATAACGATAGCCCTGCCAAAGAAGTTTGGCAGTAAGGGCTTTATTACGGTAGTTAAAATCATTAAGATTTGAAGAAGCTCAGGCGAATCTTATAAGTTGAGATATGTATACCCCATATGAGGTACGCCGGGGGACATCGCCATCCAGAAAAGGGAAATTGACTATATCAAAATCGTCCCGTTTATCATATATTTTGGTGGAAACCGTACCATTAGATATACATAGATTCAAATCCAAAAAAGGTGCCTCGGTATCGGAAGAATTTGCTCTATTTAACTGAAGTTCTGTAGGGTATATCCGGTCCACCATTTGGTCAAAGTAAATATTGTCAATATTTTAATAAATCGTCATGGTATCTTGATGTTAAATAAAGTCTGCTTCGGTAGCTGGGGCGGAGGAAATCATTTCTCTGATTCAATGGCCCAAAAGGCGAAGCAGCAGCATGTTGTGGAGCCTCTGTCTTGCCTCTGGATCCAGCTAGGTCAGGACGAGAGAGTGAGGTTGACTCTGCGCGCCTCTCCCTCACTATAATCCAATTCACAGCGCATGTCATCTTAATAATATACACACAGCAACAGCAAGCACACATACGCAAGCCACACAAAAAGCCCTGTGGCGATGGGCGAGCGGCGAAGCAGCAGGTGAGGAAACGCTGAAAGCTGTAGTTCAGACCTGCACACAGGCGGCTTGGTTCTATATGGTCGCTTTCCTCAAGAATGAAGCAATATGGGGAGTTTGGCAGCCGAACTGAGCGGCTGAGCAGATCTTTTTAGAATCACACTGCTAACCCACTTAGCATGGGGAAGGGGCAAGAAAAGGTGCCATAAACAATTGCCTGCTTCAAAACCCCTGGCAATGGTGACAAATGATGTCAAGCAAGACTGTGTACTAGCCCCCCAACTCTGTTCAGCATGATGTTCTCTGCCATGCTCACAGCTGCTTTCCAGGATGGTGACAATGGTATACCTATTAGGTATCACTTTGATGGGAACCTTTTCAACCTAAGAAGGTTGCAAGCCAAATCCAAGGTGCAGACAGAGGTGCTAGCTAGACAAATTCCTCTTTGCTGATGACATGGCAAAGGGTGCTCCAACAGAAGAGAAGGTGTAAAAAGGTGTAGATCAAGTATCTGACTCCTGTGACAGCTATGACCTCACAATCAGCATCAAAAAGACCGAGGTGGTTTATCAACCAGCACCCGGCAAGCCTTACAAGGAGCCCACCATTACAGTGAAAGATCAAAGACTGCAAGTGGTAGACAAGTTCACCTGCCTTGGAAGCACATTGTCAAGAGTCGTGCACATTGATGATGAAGTCAATGCCAGGATTGCCAAAGCATTTGGCAGACTACGTGGTAGTGTTTGGGATCGAAGTGGAACCAGGTTTGACACAAAACTGAAAGTCTACAAAACTGTGGTGCTGCCAACACTATTGTATGCATGTGAAACATGGACAGTTTACCAATGGCATGCCGAAAGTCTGAACCACTTCCATACAAGCTGCTTTAGAAAACTTTTAAAGATTAAGTGGGAAGACAGGATTCCAGACACAGAAGTCCTGAAAAGGGCAGGGATGCAGAGTGTACATACTCATCTGAAACTGGCACAGTTAAGATGGACAGGCCATGTTACCAGGATGCCTGAGGAACGTTTGCCAAAGAAAATCCTCTGTGGAGAAATAAAAATGGGCGAACGCTCCCATGGTGGTCAGAAGAAGCGATACAAAGACACCCTCAAAGCCTCCCTCAAGGATTTCAACATACCAACAGATTTGTGGGAACAAATTGCACAAGACCAAGCAAAGTAGTGAGGCCTCATCAGAAGAGGTGCTAGTGAATATGAGGTAAAAAGCATCAGCGAAGCCGAGCAGAAACGTGCACAGCACAAAGCAAGAGCTAAGGCATCACCAGCAGAGCTGTCTTGCTCTGACCTCTAAGGCATCACCAACAAAACTGTCTTGCTCTGAACGAGCACAGTGGTGAGGCCTCATCAGAAGAGGTGCTAGTGAATATGAGGTAAAAAGAATCAGCGAAGCCCAGCAGAAACGTGCACAGTGCAAAGCCAGAGATAAGGCATCACCAACAGAGCTGTCTTGCTCTGAACTCTGTTGTTCCGTCTGCAGCAGACAGTTTAGAGGTAGAATTGGTCTAATCAGCCATCTTAGAACACACAAACAGTAGCATTTCTCAGGTGATTAGGATTGGTCATTATCAGTAATGACAGACAAACTATTATTATTATTATTGGAAGAAGCCAAGATCTATATTATTGTACTTCGAAGTTAGATTTTGTAACCTTGATCTTATTAATAGAATTAATTGGAGCATTTCTCTTCTAGACTAGAATGATCCAAAAGAATTTAGATAAGGCAATAGTATAATCGTATTGAATAATTTATGCCTAATATCATATATGTGTTTGATTGATTTAACTACCCTTTCCAAGAGTCTGGACAAGGCATGACTGACATGGATTCTTGTTACAGATATTAATAAACTGTCAACGAAATAATTGTGGGAACTAATAGCCTTTAATTGCTGGCTGTTTTCCCATATTTCTATGTAATAGAATAGTTTCCCCTACTAGACTTTCTATGCGAATCGTCAAAATCTAGAGAGGATATTTTGATTAGGATAATGTTATAATTTATTCATATAACACCTCGTAAGAGTCAATAAATTGACACTTTGATGTGTTTGTTTGTGTTAAGGTTTTACAGCCCAGTCAAACCAAAGGGGTCATGTCGAGCGTGGTCAGTCTACCTAACCACATGTTTACTGGGCAGGCTTAGTCCTCTAAGCGGTTAACCAGTATTGTGCACATTCTTTCGCCAGAAACTGACAAATGCCCTTCTTGAATCAGCAGAAGGGAGAGAATGACTGTAGAAAATATTTCATGACCAATCTCCATGAAAGAATGTTGCCGACCTCGGCGGGGGTTGAACCCGCGACCTCCTGGTCTCCAGTCGGACGGTGCATCCAAATGAGCAACCGAGGCCGGTGACTTTGATGTGTAGTTTTGACCAAGTTTATCCCCTTATAATTGTTCTGGATATACTTGGTAGTATTTTCTATCAATTTAGATAGAGGAAGAACTAATAAAGGAGTTGAATGCGGCTCCGTAAATAGTTCAATTCCTGACAGAAATTTATAGGGAGTATGTGCTTCTGAAGCTCTCTGACACATCTCCGGTAAAGTTTAGAAGACTTATTTATCAAAATATCAGGTATCTATTCCAGAGACTGATCCTGTATCCTTGATGAATAATGCGCCGATTTATCGGTTGTATATTCAGTGTTTGCTCTACAACTCTATCAGGTTGTAGTGTTATATGAACATTAACAACCTGTGGAGAAATATGTCAGGATGTATCTTAAATATATTCAAAAGAAAAAGAAGATAGGTTACTTCTTTTCTTATGAAATGTTTAGATTTCTTTGTCTTTCTGCTTCTTCCGAGAGAAGACAAAGAATTATAAGAAGAAGAAGAAGATGAGTAAACGCAAAACTATATCTTCTCTTCTTTAATTATATTTAGGTCAGAAGGATGGGGCTTACCCCCAGCAGTAAAGCCTTACAGAGTGGTGATCCCATCATAAAAAGAGATGATCTCTTCAAGTACGTATTTAAGAGGAACAGACCTATAGTCTTCCAAGTATTTGTCAGATGTTCGATAACAATATTAGGATCTGACATATTCCCCAAGCAGCAGCACTCTTTTTTTATTCATTGAGTTCTGAGGCTTATTCGTAACTGATTGCTCCGAGTTCAGTGATATCAAAAATTGGCTAACCGGTATTCAGTGCCTAACGTTTGCTGTCTGGTACCCGGTGCCTGGTGCCCGGTGGCTGGTTACTGATGATCGTTGAGGAAGTCAATAGTCTAATGACCAGTGCCCGGTGCCTGGTTGACCAGTGACTGGTGACTGGTGACTGGTGCCTGGTATGTTTACCAGTCAATGGTAGGTCCTGGATGACCGGTGACTGGTGCCCAGTATGTTTACCAGTCAATGGTTGTGCGGTGCCCGGTGCCTTCATATATTCACCAGTCAATGACCAGTGCCTGGATGCCCAGTGACTGATGCCCGGGCCTGTAAGCTGACTGTTGCCTGGTGCCTGGTGACCGATGACTGGTGGACTTACACCTGGCGGACTGCCTGTAGCATCCATGGAGTTACCACCAAGATGGGGCTTATCCCCAGCAGTAAAGCCATATGGAGTGGTGATCCCATCATAAAAAGAATTGTCATCAGACAAATCTGACTGTACAACTTCTTCTTGTCAGCTTTCTCTTCATAATACATCCTCTAGCAGAATAAAATCTTCATTTGTCTGCAAGATCCCAAGTATTGATTGATTGTGTTGGGGTTTAACGACATGTCAACCCTTGAGGGTCATTTTGTGTCGTCTCCCAGAGAAAGGGAGAAAAGAGATAGAAGAGAGAGTAGAGGAGATGAAAGAGAGGGACAGGGAAGAAAGAGGAACAGGAATGAAAGTGAAGAAACAGAAGAAATAAAAACATTCCCCCTCTACCCTTACCCACTACAAGGATAGCAGGCCTTGCCCAACTGTAAGCCAATATCAGTTGGATGCCCCAGTGATGTAAGATACACAGCACCTTTGCACCACCCGACCACCCCGAGATCCCAAGTATTCTAGTCCAGTTATTACAGATCGAACAAGTAGATAATCTGGAACAAGAAGAACAAAATAAGCATTTTGAATAATTATCCATGATGCTTTAAAATGCTCACAAACATCGCGAACGATCGACAAGAAAAGCTGCGAAAACACATGACATAGATCAATGATCAATAATAACAAGAAATCAAAAATCGATTTAACAAAAAAGATATAGTCGTCCATAAAAGGAACGATAAAGGAACATATATGTAAGAAAACAGGAAATAAGAACATAAACCGTAGAAAAGGAAGCAAAATTAGATTTTCTTCAACCGGTAAAAAAACCTGTTTACTTTCTTTGTTCTACAGATAAGAAACTGCCATGTGATCAAAAAGGCGGGAAGAGTTACGTCACACAGGTAACTGCCTAAGGGACCTTCTGGATTAAGACTCTTAAGACTTGTCGTTTTTCTGTGGAATGTTTGAATACAGAATAGAATAGCACATTATCCATAGGTTAATGTATTATGCAGTTAAAATGTGACCTCTAGAGTGTTAACAAGATTTTCTTTTGATTTGACCTGGTGACCTAGTTTTTGACTCCAAGTGACCCAGTTTCAAACATGACCTAGCCTATATAGAGGCAAACATTCTGACCAAGTTTTATTACGACTGAGTCAAAACTGTGACCTCTAGAGCATGACAATTTACCAATCACTTATAAAACATTTAAGAATGGTTTTATCAAAAATATTTTTGGATGGGTAAATTTCTTCTTTTAGGTTAAGAGGAATGGGTAAATGTCCAGGTGGGTAAATATCCAGTGGGTAATTGCCCAGGTGGGTAATTGTTAGGGTGGGTAATTGTCCTACACTCACTATAGCTCTACCTGTACTTTCATACAGGTGAGCTAAAAAAAAATGTGAATTACCCCTGCTGTCACAAATCACCCCAGCCCAACCATAACCACCTCATGATGAAATACTTTCTCAATACTTCATGCCATTTGATCTACAAGATCATGTTCAGAAAAAAAGTGTAACTGACCTTCACTATGTTCAGTCTCAAAAGGACCATAATAAACATGAAAGGAATTTGCATTATAACACATCTTTTTCTAAATATAACATGAACCAAACATGCCAAACATGAACTAGTCACAAAATCTCAAATCATACATATATGATGATAAAGCTAAGTAAGTCAGCAAGTAAACAAACAAGTACAGTGCAACCTCTCTACAAGAGAAACTTTGTGGACAGCATAAAACTGGCTGTTGTAAAGTTGTAGAGAGATTAATTTTAGAATACATTGGGAATTCAGAAAAGTGGCTGCCATACGAAGGTGGTTGCTGTTGACAGGTGACCACTAGTAGAGTTTCCAAGTTGTACAAATATTTGGACAAACAGGACATCGACATAAAAATTTAGTTGATAAGAAATGATAATTTCTTTAAAGGTAATTGTTTTAAAGTTCATGGAAGTACATGAACAACATAGGGTCAGGAGGAAAATAAGTGAAACCAGAAGGGGTTCATGTATTTGCTCACAATTGAATGTTGCAGTTCATACTTCAATAAGCCTTAAACAAATTGCCTTTATTACTTATATTTATATAATTTTCCATCCATTATTTGACAAAACAATCTGGTTCAAAGGCTAAAATTGTAACAAGAAAACAACTGCACACATTTTTCCTATTAACAGCGGAACAGTGTCACTGACATCATAATGCCGTCAAAGTCCAATCATACTGGCGAGAACCATGGTTTAATTTGATGTCACTTAATGATCATGTGACGGCACGTGAGTCAATGTATTCATTGAAGTATGAACAACATTACGTCCCAAAAGTTAACTACGTTTTTTCTGTAAATGCACTGAGAATGTAAATATTATAGCACCACTATGGAATGGTGGGGTACAAAAGTATGATTTCTGAACTTGAAAGTTAAGTTGATGTTATACATTAAATTTTTATAAAGTCATTCACATCAGCCTGTCCTCAAGCAGGTTACAATGACTATCAACATGATAAGATGATGATACATATACATTGTATCACATTAGAAGCTTATAGCAAGTGGTGATAATGTGCTATGGGACTCAGTTATCAAACAGATGGTCCGCATGCTTACTGATATATGCTCCCAATCAGAAAACACCACATCTTATAAAAAAGAAAGGTAGTATTCTGGAATGTATCAAAAACAAATCTACAATGTCTAAATTCTACATCTCCCATAGTCTCTACTGAAATTTAAAACCAGTCACCGGTCATCCAGGCACCTGTCATTTCCTTCGATATTCTCTCTGAGCTATATCCTTTATTATTTGTTAACCATCAACACTTTTGGATATGTCCTGAAAACTGTGTAATGGACAGATGGAAGAACAAACAGATGACTGGGAGAATAGAAACAATGCAGTGCAATTATTTTAATTGCTCTCAACAGAAGAAGACAGGGTGGGGGACATGCAAGAATGTAAGTAGATATACATGGCTCTATTAGCCATGAAATAGTTTTTGTTTGTTGCTGTTGTTTTTTTGTAGTTGTTTTCGTCTTCTTTAAGACACTTCAGAAATAAAGTATAATATCATAGAGATATAATGACATTTTGCATAATACAACATCGACAATTAGTACCTGGTCCTAGGAACTGGCATCCCCTGCCCCTCACCGCTGCCCAGAGGTTTGATGACAATTGTTGTGGATTCTGATGCTGTAAAATCAGTTCTGTCACAGTTCTCTCCCCTAGTGACCTTGCTGCTCTCACAGCTCGAGAGCGACCCTCTTCCTCTACTAGTTGACAGTTAACCAATGTGATTAATTTCCTCTGCATTGGTCGACTAAGGACACAGTTTGTAGTACTGTTACTGGCTCCTGACGATGATGTTGGAGTAATGATGGACCCTGTGGTGGCTGTTAAATAGACAAAGATCTAGAATTTTGTTGTCCCTATTGTGGCTGTTGAATAGACAAAGATCTACTGTCCTTTTGCCATCACTCGGAAAGACGTTTTTACTTGGCATTTCATCTTAAAGGAAAATTTTTGTTCTGATTTTGACCATATCTTCTTAGAAACCATTTGTCTTATCTGTTTCTGTGTTTTGTTCTGAAATATTTATCCTAAAATTAAATTTGCGGCCAAACATTGGGCTGACATATACAATTTCTATTGTAAAGTGATTTTTTGGAATTTTTGTGTAAGAAATTGTTTTCACCTTTCTTTGCTGAACTTGAATTATTAATGTTTCACGACATTGTGAAAATTTCAGAAAAATTGAACAAGCCAAACTTATTGAAAATCTGCCTCCATGTTACCTACCCTACAGATTTCTGCATAATTTGTATTCATTTTTACTTTGGGAAAAAGGGAACATACATGTATTTGATATTTTATTAACCAAGACTAGAATAAAACTTTTTGTGCATAGGTAGTTACGAGAAATGGTTTTGAATTAAATCATGACTAAAGTTTGCAAATCTACTTCTTCTGTGTAAAGCGCCAAGCAAAAAATGACTTTCTGAAAGATGTCAATAGCACAGTAGAATTAGTGTTGAACCAGTGGTTGCTGTTAAATAGACAAATATCTAGAATTAGTGTTGAACCTGTGTTTGCTGTTAAATTGACTAAGATCTAGAATTAGTGTTGGCCCTGTGGTGGCTATTAAATAGACAAAGATCTAGAATTAGTGTTGATCCTGTGGTGGCTGTTAAATAGACAATGATCTAGAATTAGTGTTGACCCTGTGGTGGCTGTTAAATAGACAATGATCTAGAATTAGTGTTGACCCTGTGGTGGCTGTTAAATAGACAAAGATCTAGAATTAGTGTTGGCCCTGTGGTGGCTATTAAATAGACAATGATCTAGAATTAGTGTTGACCCTGTGGTGGCTGTTAAATAGACAAAGATCTAGAATTAGTGTTGACCCTGTGGTGGCTGTTAAATAGACAAAGATCTAGAATTAGTGTTGGCCATGTGGTGGCTTTAAGATCTAGAATTAGTGTTGACCCTGTGGTTGTGGTGAAATATACAAAGATCTTGAATAATTGTTGACCCTTTGGTGGCTGTTAAATAGACAAAGATCTAGAATTAGTGTTGAACCTGTGGTGGCTATTAAATAGATAAACATCTAGAATTAGTGTTCACCTTGTGATGGTGGCTGTTAAATAGACAAATATCTAGAATTAGTGTTGACCCTGTGGTGACTGTTAAATAGACAAAGATCTAGAATTAGTGTTGAACCTGCTTTGGCTGTTAAATAGACAAAGATCTAGAATTAGTATTGACCCAGTGGTGGCTGTTAAATAGACAATAGGGCTGACCCTGTGGTGGCTGTTAAATAGACAAAGATCTAAATTTAGTGTTGACCCTGTGATGCCTATTAAATAGACAAAGATCTAGAATTAGTGTTGATCCTGTGGTGACTGTTAAATAGATAAATACCTTTAACCCTGTGGTGGCTGTTACACAGACAAAGATCTAGAAATAGTGTTGACCCTGTGTTGGCTTTAAAATCTAGAATTAGTGTTGACCCTATGGTTGCTGTTAAATAAAGATCTAGAATTAGTGTTTACCCTGAGATGGCTGTTAAATAGACAAAGGTCTAGAATTAGTGTTGAACCTGAAGTGGCTGTTAAATAGACAACAATCAATAATTAGTGTTGATCCTGTGGTTGCTGTTAAATAGACAAAGATCTAGATTTAGTGTTGACCTTGTGATGACTGTTAAATAGACAAAGACCTAGCATTAGTGTTGACCCTGTGGTGGCTGTTAAATAGACAAATACTTGAATAAGTGTTGACCTTGTGATCGCTGTTAAACAGACAAAGATCTAGAATTAGTGTTGACCTTGTAGTGGCTGTTAAATAGAAGAAGATCTAGAATTAGTGTTGATCCTGTGGTGGCTGTTAAATAGACAAAAACTTGAATTAGTGTTGACCTTGTGATTGCTGTTAATTAGACAAAGATCTAGAATTAGTGTTAACCCTGTGGTGGCTGTTAAATAGATAAAGATTTTTGAAAAACTTTAACGCATATGTATATAACATTATAATGGTGTCCTAGATTTTGACCCCTTGCCCCAACTCCAAGCGTGAACCCAGAAGTGTGTTCTTTTGGAATCTCAGAAGACCATCCCAGGTAGCCTAGTTCCAAATATGAATGCTCTGTGATAAGTGACAGTTGAGATATAAAATTTGAAAATCTGTAACGCAGTGTGACGTGAATAGAAACGTAAATGGGAACGCAAACGCGGACAACCAAGGTGATTACAATAGTTCTCATTGTACTCCATACAGGCGAGCTAAAAAGATGTTCCCCTGTACCTGCTTTGTATCCTACTGTCCAGTTTGCCATCAACAAAAAGTTGGACAAATGCTAGAAGCCCTAGACAAGTCAAAATTTGTGCTCAGCTAGTCATATTTTTTTGGTCCATAAATTTGCACAGAATTACAATGTCATGTACACTGTATATAGCCATAACTCCAGATAAAGGGGTGTATCAGGTATATTTTGCTATTTCTCCATGAAAACAAATATGTTGTGGGTATTCATGAGAAGTGCCTCAGTTCTGATGGGTACCTATAACATATGTTTTTGAGTGGCGCATTTGTTTTCATAGAGTTACCTGGCAAATGCCTGGGTGTGAAATTTGTCCATGCCTGTAAAAACTACAATGTACTATATCTATGGTAAGTATCTGGACAGACAGACCTGACCAGACATTGTAGATCCTGAAACATTTAACATGTTGGAATATTTTTGATAACCACAGTATAGAGAAAATTGTTACACTGCACAGTTAAATCTCAATTAACAAATATTAGACATAGCTACAGATAAGAGGGGGTATACACATAATATTTTTCTTATTTCTCAACGAAAACATATGTTGTGGGTACTCATTAGAAGTGCCTCGGTGAGGCACTTCTAATGAGTACCCACAACATATGTTCTTGTCGAGAAATAAGAAAGATATCAGCATTTTTCGGATGAAAAAAGCGCCTTATCTGTTGCTATGATTAGATACACTCTGCTTGTCTAGAGCCCAGAGATACATTGCTGTTCTATTAGGAACTTACCTGATGATACTGGTTTGAGAAGCAAAGCTAGGTCTTCTATATAGGACTTTGCTTCTTCATAATATTTCTTGCACTCCTTTGGAATCCCTCCTTCCTTATCCTCTGGTACAGCAGTAGCACACACTAACTGTAGCAATGCAAAGTTCACTGGCAGATCACTAACATCACGAGAGATCAGGGATTGGTCAAATGGACATTTACGCTGCTGTAGTTTACACAAGCATGACTTGCAGACTGTGTGACCACACGCTAGACTGATTGGCCTGTGATGTTTCTCATTAAAAACATTGTAACATACAGGGCAGGAGAGAAACTCAGTCCACTGTGGGGCTTGAATAGGCATTGTGACCAGCTTAACTTATTCTCATGCAATCAGCTGATCTATGGAGAAATATCTGAAATGAAACATATAAATATGCTTAAGTAGGGCAACCCAAGATGACTTAAGATTTGCCTGGAATTTTGGTGCTTAGTTTTACATTATTGTACAACAACAAAATTCTTGGCATAATATTACTTAATAGATTTCTTCCAAGAATGGATCATGAGAATAAATATATTAGAACACAAAAATAATGCATATTATTTTGTTCGGTTTGGTATTTTATGTGAAATATGAAATATGTTTGTAATGACAAAATATAGAATGCATTATTGATACAATGAGTATGCTTTATCGCAAAACTGTTGAAAGTGTGTCTGTTTATTCATGCTTAATGAACCCAAAAAACCAAGGTGTCAAAATCAAAAATAGCCATCAGAGGAGATGACAAATCCTCCGACCAAACCGCCATTTCTAAATTTAGTGTATTTTAATTGATATCATGGAAATACTGAAACAGGGCAAAGTAAAAAGATGCAAAGATAGTATGAAATGTGACCAAAATAATAAGTGAAAACAATAAATAGTACTGTTAATGATTTTATTTTTGCGTGTTCTTTTATTTTATTTTTTTTTATTTTTGTCAAAATCATCTAATAGTTACTTCTGATGTGATAATTTGTACAGGATACACAACATTGTACAGGATACACAATATTTATAAATACTTTGAATTTGTGAGTGTACATATTCAGAAATAATAGCAATAAAAGCACCACAAGCATAACACGCCGCCATAGCAATTATTTGTTTATGTATTAAAGTTATCTTTGTAAAAATGTCTGGAAAGAAAATGACGGAGGGACAGATAACAATCCTAAACCAGATCTTGATAATATCAATGGACAGATAACAATCCTAAATCAGATCTTGATAATATCAATGCATATAGCAAGTTTGGTTAAAAGGCCTTGTTATTTACTCAAGTTATCGTCCAGAAACGAAAATATGGGCGTGTCTCGGGCAGAAAACTCCGTAAAAATTTGACAAAATTTGCCCATTAGCAATTCCAAAACAGATCTCCTTAAGGTCAGTGCATATAGCAAGTTTGGTTAAAATCCCACGTTATTTACACAAATTATCATCTGGAAACAAAAATATGGGCGTGTCTCAGGCAGATAACTCCGTAAAAATTTGACGAATTTGCCCATTAGCAATTCCAGATCTCCTTAATGTCAATATATATAGCAGGTTTGGTTAAAATCCCTTATTATTTACTCAAGTTATCGTCCTGAAACGAAAATATGGGCGTGTCTCGGGCAGGTAACTCTGTAAAAATTTGACGAAATTTGCCCATTAGCAATCCCAAACCAGATCTCCACAATATCAATGCACATACCAAGTTTGGTGAAAATCCATTGATGTTTACTCAAGCTACCGTCCGGAAATGAAAATATGGGCGTGTCTCAGGCAGATAACTCCGTAAAAATTTGACGAAATTTGCCCATTAGCAATCCCAAACCAGATCTCCACAATATCAATGCACATTACAAGTTTGGTGAAAATCCATTATGTTTATTCAAGTTATCATCTGGAAACGAAAAACAGACGGACAGACACACGGACGTCCAACGTGAAACCATAATACCCCGCCATTATTGTGTGGTGGGGTTTAAAAATAAATGCTTTGTAAAGGTAAAGGAACTTGCTGTATGTTTATTGGGGTAAAAAATCAACAGAGTAAAAGTTGTCCTTCTTGCATGCTACACACCTTCTTGACCTGATATATGTCCCTACCAAAAATTATCAAGTTATCTCAAACAGTATGGGAGTTATGGCCTGCACAAGATTTCGGCATCAGGGGATATAAGTACATAATGGAAAAAGTGAGAGTACACTTGAACATGACATGCCTATGCCTCTACTAAACATTAACAAAGTATTTCAAACCACATACTCAAGAATTTGGCTTAGAAATTCATTCAGGGGAAGTAACTAGAAAACAATTACAGCAGAGGTTATCTCTCTTGCATGAGACACACCTACTGGTCATTACCAATGCCTCTACCAAATATTACCAAAATATGTCTTAGGGTATCAAAGTTATGGAGCGCACAAGAGTTTGGCTTCAGGGTAGATAACTACATATTGAAGAAGTGAGAGTTGTCTCTCTTGCATGTGACCTACTGGTCCTCCTCTTCATTTCTACCAAATATTATCATATTATCTCAACAGTATGGGAGTTATGGCCTGCACAAGATTTTGGCTTCAGGGGAGATAACTATATAATGAAGAAAGTGAGAGTTGTGTCTCTTACAAAGGACATGCTTACTGGTCCTCTTTATTTCTAACAAACATTATCAAAAAATGTTTAAGGGTATCAAAGTTATGGAGCGCACAAGATTTTGGCTTCAGGGTAGATAACTACATAACAAAGAAAGTGAGAGTTGTCTCTCCTGACACGCCTACTGGTCTTCCTCTTCATTTCTATCAAATATCATATTACCTCAAACGGTATGGGTGTTATTGTCTGCACAAGATTTCGGCATCAGGGGAGATAACTACTTAACAAAGAAAATGAGAGTTGTCTTTCTTGCATGTGACATGCCTACTGGTCCTCCTCTTCATTCCTACCAAATATTACCAAAATATGTCTGAGGGTATCAAAGTTATGGAATGCACAAGGATGAGTACAATTTCTGCTTCAGGGGAGATAACTACATAACAAATAAAGTGAAAGTTGTCTCTCTTGCACGCAACATGCCTACTGGTCCACCTCTTCATCCCTACCAAATATTATCAAATTATCTCAAAGAATATGGGTGTTATTGCCTGCAAAAGATTTAGGCTTCAGGGGAGTTAACTACATAACAAAGACAGCGAGAGTTGTCTCTCTTGCATGCGACATGCCTACTGGTCCTCCTCTTCAGTCCCACTAAATATTACCAAAATATGTCAAAGGGTATCAACGTTATGGAGCGCACAAGGATGAGTGTACAATTTCTGCTTTAGGGGAGATAACTACATAACAAATGATGTGAAAGTTGTCTCTCTTGCACGCGACACATCTACTGGTCCTCCTCTTTATCCCTACCAAATATTATCAAATTATATCGAACAGTATGGGAGTTATAGCCTGCACAAGATTTTGGCTTCAAGGGAGATAACTACATCATGAAGACAGTGAGAGTCGTCTCTCTTGCACGCGACAAGCCTATTGGTCCTCCTCTGCATTCCTACTAAATAATAACAAAATATGTCTAAGGGTATTAAAGTTATGGAGCGCACAAGGATGCGTCTATGGACGGACAATGTCCGGACGGATGCCATGCTGATCGCTATATCCCCCGAACCTATAGGTCGGGGGATAAAAAAACAAACTTTCTGATAGTGAGAGTTGTCTCTCTTGCACGCGACACACCATTTTGGCTTCAGGGGAGATAACTATATAATGAAGACAGTGAGAGTCTTCTCTCTTGCATGTGACATGCTTACTGGTCCTCCTCTACATTCCTACCTAATATTATGGAAATATGTCTAAGGGTATCAAAGTTATGGAGCACACAAGGGTGCATCTATGGATGGACAGACGCCATGCTGATCGCTATATCCCCGAACCTATCGGTCAGAGGATAATAAAGGATAAGACTCATTATTCTTCTGTCCAGAGATGGAAATGAGCATAATGACTGTTACCGATGAAAAACAAGGAGTTAACTGTGACTTAATGGGTGGATGTATCTTCCTTAAACGAAACGATTGGAATGTATCCACTTTGACATAAATTGGATGATTGTCATGATTGAGACTTGATAATCCTAATAAATAAGTGAGGTTCCCAAGTTGAATAGCAGACATAGTCAATCAATTAGAAACTTAAGTCCGTGTAAAATATTTTATTGTCAAGGTATGTATCAATATTATTTAGTAATACTTCAAAGAATATATTTTGTCTAGATTTTTTTACCTATAAAAAAGAATTAGGAATAGGTCTAAAATCTAACTTATTTAATTTTTTGGAATCAATCCTAAACTTAACATGATTGAAGACAATATAGTGAAAGATATTATTCTACCATGTATAAGATCTCTTAATCTATTTTCTACTAACATAATTTTGAGATGACCCGTTAACGCAGAAGAGTAGCGATTACGTCCATCTGTTTACTATATGTACTGATGCACAAATTAGGTACATTCCGAAGATAGTACAGTTTGTTTGTGTTGAGGTTTTACCGCCCAGTCAATCCAATGGGGTCATGTTGAGCGTGGTCAGTTTACCTAACCACACATTTACTGGGTAGGCAGTCTTCTAAGCGGTTAACCAGTAGTGTGCACATTCTTTCACCAGAAACTGACAACTGCCCTTATTGAATCAGCGGAAGGGAGAGAATGACCATAGAAAATATTTCATGATCAATCTCCATGAAAGAATGTTGCCAACCTCGGCGGGGACTGAACCCGCGACCTCCTGGTCTCCAGTTGGACAGCGCATCCAATTGAGCCACCGAGGCCGGCAAGACAGTACAGTGAATTGGAAGATCTGATTGTCAAGTGCAAAGCAAGGAACTTCCTTTATTGTGGATGACTTAATCGTGTAAAGAACATCCATTAGAAAATTAGAGACAGTTCAGTTTGAACAATATAGACTTAACACTGACTTGTTTTTTTTTTTTGTTGTTTTTTTTTCTTGGTCTTCTTATATATTAAACGGAAATATCCCTTATCGGATGTAATATCCGTTGTCTCTTGGGTACAACACATCTGGGAGTAAAAAGACATGAATTCCCAGATTTGTTAATTACCCTATCCACTACCCGCTAACGGGGAAGTTCTGTTCTTATTTATCTCATAATAATGGGAAGGAAATTAAATGAGGAAGCAAAGTGAATTTAGCTGAACGATATAAAGGACCCATTTGTTTTCCTCACTGTATCGTAAAGTATACCAACCTTTCTCCCACTGGAATATCTGGACGTGGTAAGACAGGCAATGGGAGAGTTGGTTTTATGACTTGTAAATATTACTCATGTTTAGAGAATGTAGAATATACTGTTTGATGCAATTTAAGGATCTAATTAACTCTGATACAACTGGGTTAGAATAGATTCTATTACAAGATTTAAAATATTACACATCATGGATCTATATTCCTTGATGATATTGATTTAGCATTATATTCTCAGAAATCAAAAATATATCGATAAATTTGACTATGACGGAAAGAGAAGTCAAGACTTAACCTTCTTTCTATGACAGTAATCGTATATGAACCATTTTGTATCATAGATTTTCTGAGCAAATGTCTAATGGTATTGACAAATCTGTGATATTTGCAGACTCAATTATTTGTTTTTTTAACTTCACACAGTAGACGAGATTAGAGAGGTTTTGTTATTGAAACTTTCCCGCTGATAGTTGCTGAGTTTGGAAAGTATACATGTCGAGTCAGAATTTATACTGTTAGTTTTAATATCTCTAAGAACCAATGATGCTGAGGTTCAGAGAAGTAGTAATAACTATTCTACACCTATATTAATGGATTTAGTGAGAATAGATGATATCATAATTATAATCTGTGAATGTATATCCTTATAGAATATTCCAGTTTATGGATAAATCATTTATCATCAAGGCTCAATTATCCAAAACTGGATAGATAATAGATTGAATCATAAACAAACTTAATAGAACAACAAAAAAAAATATTAAGTGTACTGTCAGATAAAAACATTAAACTATAATACCCCGCTATTATCGTGTCGCAGGCAGATAACTCCGTAAAAATTTGATGAAATTTGCCCATTAGCAATCCCAAATCAGACCTCCACAATATCAATGCACATACCAAGTTTGGTGAAAATCCATTGATGTTTACTCAAGTTATCATCTGGAAATGAAAAACAGACAGATGGACATATGACTGACAGACAGATGGACAGACTGATGAACAGACACACGGATGTCCAACGTGAAACCATAATACCCCGCCACTATCATGTGGCGGGATATAAAAAGGACAACAAACACAAGAACAAAATAACACAAGGCAAGACTTATAAAAAGCGTCTCATAGAATTAACCACACAAAACAACAAAGAGTAAGACTAACACTGGAACCACTACATTAGAATGGTCAGTAGAATAAATCCATAATTCATGTTTTATTTCTTAATTAAAATAGATGTCCTTAGTTCAGTTTTGGACATCCAAAACTAGTTTGCGCATACAAATTTCATTTTATACACAGAATGGGTTTAGAAATTATTTCAGTGGTATGTCACCCCACCATGACAGGCATCAATTTTGCAACCTCTTCATTGCCAGTATAGGAATCCAATCTGTAGCTGACTAAGCCAACAGGGCCTTGATATAAAAATAGTGAAAGGTGAAGAACAGTTGGAATATAAATTTATCAAAAAAGGGGTCAAAAGGGGACAGCTTTTTGTTCCTTTCATCTGCATCAGTTTGGTTTTACAGCCAATCAACATTATTCCAATAATTACGAGGCAAGTAGGCACCCATAATGTACCTGCAAACATCAGGTAGGTGAAATGTGATTGGTCAATAGTCATGTTATCTATCTACCTCAGGTTCCTTTTAGGCACATTTTATAGTGTGTTAAAATGTACCTGAAACTGTGTACCTAAAATGTACTTCTGGGTACATAGAGTGTCACGATTTGTAAAGTTGCAAGTATCAAGTTAAAATTGTCGAGTATCAAGTTAAATTGGTCGAGTATCGTTTTGAATTGGTCGAGTATCAAGTTAAAATTGTCGAGTATCGAGTTAAAATTGTCGAGTATCGAGTTGAAATTGTTGAGTATCGAGTTAAGTTGGTCGAGTATCGAGTTAAAATTGTCGAGTATCGAGTTGAATTGGTCGAGTATCAAGTTAAAATTGTCGAGTATCGAGTTAAAATTGTCGAGTATCAAGTTGAATTGGTCGAGTATCAAGTTAAAATTGTTGAGTATCGAGTTGAATTGGTCGAGTATCGAGTTAAAATTGTCGAGTATCGAGTTGAATTGGTCGAGTATCGAGTTAAAATTGTCGAGTATCGAGTTAAGTTTAGATTGTGGAGCCTTGAGTCACAGATGTAATACATCAAGTTTAGGTACCTAATGAGCATGAATTTACATGGTTTAACATATTTCAGCAGCATGACAATGCAGCTGTGTGAGGTCTTATTTGAATATTTAATCAGCAATATCTATAATTCAGTCACCTGAACCTATTTTGTGTTTGTATTGTCCTAAAATATGTCATCAATTTTTCAACAAGCTAATTTTGCTGATCTAGGGCAGATGAAAGTGGTCTAAGCCTCTCAAACCAAATATTTATGCTTGCAGTCAAACCTACAGTGGGATTCCATTATTTCTAATTTATTGCCTGTTACATGGCAAATATTAGTCTGCTGCAGCAGGGGGCTTATTAATAGGTTTTTAAACTGATCACCTTGGGGCTTATCAGTTATGGCTATTTTATATGAAAGATTCACTGATCAGCTGATCATTGTTGGAATGTGGTGAGAACACAGTAAATATTCCACAGAAAAAAAAAATAGGAAGAGCAGGTGAATTTTATTTTTTGAGCAAGCTCATGACAAAAATGGCCTGTATGGCTTGAGAAGACAAAGATCAGCCTAGGCATGAAGAGGCTTTGGATCCTAAGCTATCCAGAGAGTTGGTGTGAAGACTCTGATTAGACCAGGCGCACAGGACATTTGTTGGTTTTGTTGTGTGCTGGTGTAACAAAGTAAAGTGACCCCCCACAGAATAACAACCCCAAGGTCATTATTCTATAGAAAAAAGGACCCCTTTTCTAAAAAATACTGACTGCCCTTACAAAACTAATGACCCCCTTGATGATATCCCATAGAATAACCACCAGGACCATAGAATAACTCCTTCTGTATAAAATAATGACTCCCATTATTATAACCCTCTCGAAGAGATTTGTCAAATATTGCCCACTACCAAGACCTCATCACATAAGCAGTCATAAGCTCCTTGCCCCCACCTAATCAGGCATCAGAATCTGTCTGTTTACACCATGTGTCTCAGTTATAGGACACAATTTTTTCTTTTTCTTTTTTGGTTTTAACCATTTTTTTCACAGCATATAGATAAGTCTTCAAAATAAAAACAGTCTTGTAAGACGAGGTATTTTGGAAACCTTAACAAAATGTACAAAGGTACAAAAATAGTAGAAAACATACCAATGTATGTCTAACCAACAGAATTTCTCAAATGCATCGTCCAGATTTCGAGTTCTTGTTGCAGGATTACTCTTACACGATCTTGTTTACCTGGAAAATTCGCCCCGAAACTTGTTGCAGGATTACTCTTATTTAATAATAATAATAATAATAATAATAGACTTTATTTCAAGAGGGTGACACATTTAGCAACAACTAATCTTCCATGAGGCCCTCACTAACTACAGATATGTACATATACAGAAATTCACAAGGACATGCATTTAAACCTTAAACTACTAAAAAAAAAAAAAAAAAAAAAAAAAAACATGTACCAGTCTTTCATACATGATCTCACATACCACAAACATATGACAAAAAATGTAATTGAGAGTAAAAAGATATACATGTACCAATTTATACATACACCATCTCTCACACTGTAAACATATGACAAACAAATGTGATTGTGATGGGAAAAAAAAAAACAAAAAAAACATAGGTATTTTTACAAATATATTTTACATGGAAAATATATAGTGCTTATTTTCAAGGCTGACTCAATGATGAACATTTCATCCATTTTATGCACTGTTTATGGAAAGAATCTACAGAGTCAGAATTTTTTAACCAGTTTGGTAGATTATTCCATATGACTGGCCCAGAGTAGATTAAACTTTGCTTGAAAATTTCTTTCTGTGGCCTTGGAGTGTGAAAATTTGATGTATTTACTGATCTAAGAGACAGAAGAGTCTCATTTATAGGTCTGAAAGTGAACATTGCATTGATATAAGATGGTGTGATAGATTTTGAAATTTTATACATAAATTTTGCTTTTCTTAGAAATATTCTTTCATAAATGTTCAGAATTTTAAGGTCATTCATACTGCATGCAATGTCAGAATACTCATAATCTAAAATGATCTTTACAGCACGCTTTTGTAACCTGTGGATTCTGTCAAGATTAGAATGGGCTGTTCCTCCCCATACTGTGGAACAGTAATCAATGTGGGGTTGAATGTATGTCTTATAAAATTGTACTCTGTGTTCAAGGGATAAATAATCTTTCAATCTTGATAAAAGCCACAAGTTTGAAGAAATTTTCTTAGCAATGAACTGTGTATGGATTGACCATGTTAGATTATTATCTATATAGATTCCAAGGACTTTGTCATTATCAATATTTTTTAAACTATCATTATTAAATGTTAAATTCAAAATACTATTATGTAAATGAAGGCGTTTCTGTGAAGTGGTGATTAACATTACTTTGGTTTTTTCAGTATTTAAAAGCATTCCATTAAGTTTACACCAAACAGAAAGTTTTTGTAAGGCCATCTGTAGATCTTGTTCAATGAAATGCTGCGAGTTGCTGATCTGGTATATTGTGGTGTCATCTGCATAAAGATCCGTGAAAACATTATCTGTGTAAAGTGGTAAATCATTTATGAACAATAAAAATAACAAAGGTCCCAAAATTGTGCCTTGAGGTACACCACAAACAATATTTTCAGTTGTCGATTCAATATTATTAATGACAACTTTTTGTTTTCTGTTTAACAAATAAGAGGAAAACCAGAGAAGTGTTTCATCTGAGATTTTATAATGCCTAAGTTTTTTAAGCAAGAGTGTATGATCCACTAAATCAAAAGCCTTCCTAAAATCCACCATGACCATACCAATAATTTGGCCATTATTTATAGCTTCATGGAATCTATTGATCGTCTGAAGAAGGGCAGTTTCACAGGAATGATTGGGTCTGAAACCAGATTGTGTTGAATGAAGTGCATAATGTGAGATCAAAAATGACATGAACATGCTTCTCCAATAGCTTGGATAAGACAGGAAGGACTGAAATAGGCCTATAATTGTTTGTATCATCCCTAGGGCCATTTTTGTGCAAAGGTCTTATTTTGCCTTCTTTCCATTTGTTTGGGAATGTAGAGTTAATTATGCTTTGGTTACAAATGTATGTTAAGCTATCTGAAATAAATGGTGCTGCTAGCTTTAATAATCTTGGCCCAATGTTATCCAAACCAGTAGATTTTGTGAGGTCGATATTTTTTAGATATTTTTCTACTTTTTCACAGGAGATATCTGGTATTGAAAAATAGGTGTCTGCAGGAATTTTTTCATTACAAAACTTCTGCAGCTTATCAAAATTGGAAGTCTCAATAGGTTCCTTGATTTTTGATGCTACTGTCACAAAAACTTTATTGAATTCATTAGCAATATCTTTTGGATTTTCAGTGACATTGTCACTGGTTTTAAGAGAAAATATGTCTGCACTCCCTTTCCGTTTACTTGCCCCTATTTCCTTAAATAATTTCCATACACTTGCTGGATTATTTGCATTTTCATTCAAAATTTCTGAGTATTGGTGCTTCTTAGACAGTTTAATCATACTGCATACTTTATTTGAAGCAGTGTCTTCATGCCCAAATAACAAAGTTAAAAGAGCGAATCGGTCTTTTATCAATTCTACAGCCATAGTGGTGCGACATAGAATTATGAAGGGTTGATGCCATCAGGGCTATCTGTTCTCAAACACCAGCCAAGCTGCTTTCTATCTTTGTGTGTGTGTGTGTGTGTGTGTGTGTGTGTGTGTGTGTGTGTGTGTGTGTGTGTGTGTGTGTGTGTGTGTGTGTGTGTGCGTGTGTGTTTTTTTTAAGCTAACTTTGTTCACTATTTTAATAAGTGTCAAGCTGAAATTCATGAAATATGAACATTTACTTCAGGTTACTGGTATTACTATTTTTTATTTATTTATTTTTTATCATTATTATTATTATTATTATATATTTTTTTTTTTGGATGGGGTAGGCTTTATTTTCTTCTTCGCATCGTCATTTAACTTCGCAAAGAGGGGTCATATACCGATAATAAAAATAGTATGACCTGGGTCACTTTGTAGCTCACTTGAGCACAGAGTGCTCATGTGAGCTATTCTGACAGACAGATGATCCGGCATCCATCTTATGTTATCTGTCATCCGTCTGTCTGTCAAAATTCGACATCTCCTCCTAAACCACTGGGCCAATTTTTACCACACTTCAAAGGAATGTTTCTTAGGAGGTAATGATTGAAAATACTTCAAAGATATGGAATCCAAGCAGAACTTTAGTTGCCGTGGCAACCACATGGCAAAATCTTAGAAAATCTTTGTGTCAGAAACCCCTGCCTGATTTTGAAATAATTTGGCAGAAATGTTTCTTGCATGGTCGCCATGGGCGGGGCAAATTTTCCATATAAGCCTGTGTAAGGAACCTCAAAAGTCTGTTCCTATGCAACATATGGCCAGAATCTAAAATAGTCAGTAATTGGACCTTAACAAAAAGAACTAAAACAAGCTTGATTAGCATAAAAACATGGCAGCCATTGGTGGGGCTAATTTTCCATATAAGCCAATATAGGTCTATACAAAGTTCTGTAAAAGCCACCATGCTGCAATGGCAAGCAAAGTGATAGCCCCTCCCTTCCCCCCCCCCCCACCCCCCTCCCCCCACCCCATCAAAATATTTCACTGATACTCTGCCAGAATGCCATAGTTCTATTGAATTACAGATTGTGTCATGGCATTAGAACTGCCTTGGTTAGGCGCTTCTAATGCAATGTCATAGCATATATTTCAGTCTAGCTGCATGAAAAACTAGATCATATTATCATCAGATAATAGATAATCCCTATTATGTTTCCTGTATTATTTGAAACAGAGCCAATGTCTCCAATGCATGAAATGTCAAATCCTGTTTTCTATTGCTTGAAATGTCAAATCCTATTTTCTGGGAAATAAATAAAAAAAAATTGGTTGTCTGCTGAATTAGCACAGAGAGTGGTAATCCAGAAGTTGTGGGTTTGATCCGCGTGCACCAAGTATTGTGGCCTTGAGCAAGACACTTTATCCACAAAACTTACTAATGGTTTCTACCCAGGAAGACTATCTAGAATGTCCGCGAGGACACATGACAAATTTCATTTTGAAGACAGTTCCCCGCTGATGCTAGGTTAATATATATGTGTCTCTTTTACTTGTTAAATAAATTACGGTCTTGGTTCTGCATATAGAATATTGCAGACACAAAAACAGAACACTTTACATGAAAATGAAAGTTCTAAAGATTGCTCTGTAAGCCAATAAATATAATGTTCTAAATGTATATACCGTAAGGGGTAAATGTGGGGTAAGGTCCTCACTCTGTAGGTTTACTGTTTGAAGGGAGCTAACTTCAACTGACTGTTTAAAGGGCGCTAACTGCAATTGCTTTACGGAAATGGAAAATGGAACGGCATTTTTTATGAATCACGCCAGTACAGAGAGTGAAATGGGCATGCTTATGCATAAGCAGTTAACCAGTACACTGAACATCCTTCCACCAGAAACTTGTATCTTCCAATCTTGAAGCAATGGGAGGAGCGAATGACCATAGCAAATACATGTATTTCATGATAAACCGCTACAAAAGAATAGTGCAGCCTTGGTAGGGATCAAATCTGCGATGGTCTTGCATTCGATTCCCACCAGTGCGATAACATTCTTTTCAATAAAGTCAGTGGTAACAACTTCTAGCTCAAAAGAACAAAACATCATATTTGCAAGAGGGTGAAAAAGAAGGAGCATTCCAGAGAGAGAGTTTGCAAAACATAAGATTTGGTTCCGTCAATTTTAGGTACATCCAGCTATGAGATTTAGACATTCCTGGAGAATAATGGCTAACTTATTTTTGTGAACAGTGAAGACCCTGATCAGATGCCGGGTTCTATCATTTCGATATGACTTTAATAATTTATGTTGAAAGAGACATAAGACACCAAATCATCATCATCATTAAGTGATGATATAAATTGACAGCCCTAACCCTGGTCAAGCCATCAACTGTCCAGGCCACCGAGCAGTGTAGATATATTCCAGTTGGTCCGTTTCTGTCTACCATGTCAAACAAGATGTATCCATACTCCTTAAGGTCTCCCTTAACACTTGAAGCGCTTAGCACATTCAGCAGATCGATTTTCATTTTTTTCCAGTGTAAATAAGGTGTGACATTAAAAGTGCTGGACAGATGATTCACAAGAAAATCTCGGCCTTATTTTCGCTGTAAAGTACTGAAAACAGATCAGCTTCTGCTCTAGAATTTTCAGCGGTGCTTCAGGGTTTCAAAATATTTTCTTGGCAGCAGCAGTACGCACTAAGCTTGAAAATAATGAGTTGAAAGGCGGGAATTTCCGACTTTAGAAGACTTTAGAAATCATGATAAATTGGTAAAAAAAAACAACAAAACAATTAGATGGTTTAAAGGGACTTTTCTGCTGTTAAAATGACATGAAACAAAAACTGGGCCAGTCTGATTAAAAGTGCTTGTCACATAAAAACGAATTGGAAAGACTCAGTGAGCACCACCCCTAATTGGCCCTAAAATTGGGCCAATGCTTTGGACCAAATGCACAGCCAGCTTTATGCATTTTGGTTGGCAGCTGTTGTTTGGATACCCTTTATTACTTGCGGCTGAACACAAATCAGTCGCATGGACTTTTTAGGCAAATGCGCGAAATATGCATGAATTTCGCGCGAATTTTGTAGGGCTTTGCGTGGACCTTAATCCTTTCCACGCATTTCCCCACATCAAGCGCGAGCGATCAAACTTCCATGGCAACTGCACTGTACATACTCTTCTGAAACTGGCACAGTTAAGATGGACAGGCCATGTTACCAGGATGCCTGAGGAACGTTTGCCAAAGAAAATCCTCTAAGGAGCATTTGTATGCACTGACTGTATGGATATTTACCATTCGGTACATTTCTATAGATTAGGGACATTTTGGTTATTATCAAATTTTCTACCTGTTCTATTTTTAGAACCATAATAAATATAGAAAAATCGTAAAATTCAACACTTTAACGTTTCTGTTATAGCTTCAGTTAGCCATATATAATTTATTTCTGTATTTGAAAAGCCTGTGTAATGAAGAAATTGATTGTTTATCGAAGATTATAGAAAAAAACTTCAAAAAAAAAGGGAGAATAGATGGTCTATGGGTTTCATACCCTTTGAAATGACAAATCTGAGTTAAAAATAACTACAGGTCTGATCTAAAATTCCTTTTTGTTGGATAATATATATTTAATACCTCATTATATAAACCCAAAATGAACAAAAACATATTAGTCTTGCAATCCAGGATAGAAATTATGGTCTTGGTCACCGTGCAAGGTTGGCAAAAATCCGGTCAATATGAGTATTGACCAGGCCGGTGGTTAAAACCGGTTTTAACCGGTCATTACTGGTTGATTGGTGGTCGATTGATGGTCGATTAAATCACTGGAGTATATGCCTCTGTCCTGTTGCTCAACTGGTCTTAAAAGTTTTCCCCCTACATCATGTACATGAGGTTAGACTATTTTCATCAGTGAACAAGACTAAATAGTTTTTATTAATACATGTAACAGTAATTATTTGTGGTCCTTATCCTATTTGACCATAAGTCAAAAGACATTATTGCTGATCAACTGGAGAACTGTTGATCAACTGACTGGACTGATTCACTGAACTATAGACAGGTCTGTTCTTTTCAACCAAACAATCTTTATTATTATCCTTTATACAGTACAGCTCGGGTGGTTTTTCAAACCCCCCCCCACTCCCTCCCCACCCCCCCCCAGCACCCCCCCACCCCCCCGAGCCGGTGGGGAGTGGACTGGAGTGGGAAGAACTAAATTTTAGTATCCCACAGTGGTTTCACCCGGGCCGGTGGATCCACTGCGTTCCCGCGGTAAAAATCGCTTGATAAAATTACTTTCGAACAGTAAAATTCAATGCGATTATGACAGGCAATTGAAACAGCCGTGGGGGCCACACAGTGGTTCTGCGATGAAGTGTGAAAGCTGTTTCCAACGGGGCGCAGCTAAAGCCAGTCGTACTTTTCGGCATGTTTCGGTTGAAAAGGACCAAACTGCCGACCTGATCAAAATCAGTCCTTTCAATGCAATGTGTGACAGCAATTAACAAATTTTGATTGTCAGCATTCCCATTCATCATGAGCGTACAGAATTGTTGGTATCTACGTACACAAAATGTACCGCCTATTCGGTGCATAAATTGCAATATTCGTACGTCCTGCTTGAATCAGTTTTCACTCATTAGCATCCTTTTGAATATTAAAAAAGCATCGAAACACTGCGATTGCCGACGGACAATAACGAATGCGTAAGGCCAGTGCTTAGAAACGGATAGAGGAGTTTTCCAAATTGCCCCATTCCGATTTCCCAAAATTAGGTTTATTCCCTTGCCCTTGGTCCACAGAAAACCCCGGTAGCCCCATTCACTGTTCGAGCACGTAACATGGGCCACAACAAAGGTATCGTATGAAAAAGTACTGGATTCTGTGGCTTAGTCTGGTCCGGCCAACAAGTGGGTCCGGCATGGTCATTTTTACTTAATGCGCCATAGAAAACAAAACAAACACTCAAAAATCACAGAGAATCAAACATCTGCCCCCAATCCACGAATTACGTATTTATGTTTGGTATTCCTGTAACTGCCTTTTCCCATGCAACAACCGCACACGCTCAATATAAATGACATACTGTGGTAAAAGACTGGGAAATTCTTACTCGTGTGCAGCAACCGCACGTGTCAATATAAATTTACACAAAAGCTCCGCCAAGCGGGACATTATACGCCCGTGGCAAGTAAAAAGATGTAGCACAAAAACTGGCTCCTGTATAATTCAGTGCTCCGGATATAAACTGTAAGTGGAATTACAAAAAAAAAAATTTCATTGGGGCATATCTCTGCTGATATTTGGTGAACTGTAACCTAAGCGACCAAGCTGGCCCAGGAATTAAGGAAGAAGTGACTTCTCCCTCCTGGGAAAATAGAGAGAAGTTTGCTGCTTCTAGGGAGAGTGCTTTCTGACAGAGGACACACCACAGAAGCATGACTATATTATCAGCTCATATGAGCCTTTGGCTGATTTGTTTTTCCTATACTTCAATATCGGACCAAACAATAATAAAACAAAAATAAACCAAAAAAAAAAAAATGCTGCAAGAAAATTTTTTGTAAACCTTAAACTTGTTTAATACTGATTTTATTTTTGTTCTTCAAGGGAGCCAAATCAGAAGAGTATTAAAAAAAAAAAAAAAAAAAAAAAAATCCAAAATGAATTATGTATTCATAAAGATTTAATAATGGCAACCTTTCCTTGCAAATCTAATAAAAGAAGAAGAAAGAAAAACCAATATCTTGCCCATATGACCAAAACTTTAGTTATTTGCAAAAAATATACCTACATGTATTATAAAATAAAATTTGCACACTATTACCTCTAAACAATATGCTGCAAAAAGTTTACAAAAACTTTCAAAGGGGCATAAATCTGCAAAAATATGGTGCACTGTAACCTCGAAATAATATGTGCTGCTCCACATCATCGTGTAACTATTTATGAAGTTTCAGCTTGATCGGATGTAAACTATAGAAGGATTTAGCCGGAAACAAAAAATTAATAGAAATTAATAGAAATTTTCAACGGGGTTTAACTCTGCTAAATATTTGGTGGACTGTAACCTTGAAACAATATGCGCTACTCCACATCATGGTCTAACTACAAATAAAATTTCAGCTTGATAGGATATAAACTGTAGGAGGATTTAGCCGGAAACGAAAAGTTAACTGAAATTTTCAAAGGGGCATAACTCTGCTAATATTTGGACTGTAACTGCAAAACAATATGTGCTGCACCACATCATGGTCTAACTGTACATGAAGTTTCAGCTTGATTGGATGTAAACTGTAGGAGGATTTAGCCAGAAACGAAAAAATTAATAGAAATCTTCAAAGGGGTATAACTCAGCTAATATTTGGTGGACTGTAACCTTGAAACAATATACACTGCTCCACATCATGGTCTAATTACAAATCAAGTTTCAGCTTGATCGGATGTAAACTGTAGGAGGAGTTAGCCGGAAACGAAAAGTCAACTGAAATTTTCAAAGGGGCATAACTCTGCTAATATTTGGTGGACTGTAACCACAAAACAATATGCGCTGCTCCACATCATGGTCTAACTACAAATCAAGTTTCAGCTTGATCGGATGTAAACTGTACGAGGAGTTAGCCGGAAACGAAGTCAACTGAAATTTTCAAGGGGGCATAACTCTGCTAATATTTAGTGGACTGTAACCTCGAAATAATATGCACTGCTCCACATCATGGTCTAACTATATATGAAGTTTCAGCTTGATTGGATGTAAAATGTAGGAGGAGTTAACCAGAAATGAAATGTTTACAGAAATTTTCTAAGGGGCATAACTCTGCAAATGTTTGGTGGACTGTAACCCCGAAACAATATGCGCTGCGCCACATCATGGTATAACTATATACCAAGTTTCAGCTTGATCGGATGTAAACTGTAGGAAAAGTTACGGATGGACGCCATACCCCGTAACATAATACGTCCCGTTTTTCAAACGGGCGTATAATAAAGGGGCGCTTCCGCTATCAAAGAGGCATTGAATCAATAAGACAGCTCATGTGAAAAGGGTGTCTGTCAAACAAAAACACACTTTACGAATGCAAGGGGGCCATAGAAGCTAATGACAATTCAAATGAGTGAGTTTGTTTACGTCCTACTAACAGCTAGGTCATACGGAGGTGTGGACCTTGGTTTAAAGTCCCACATGAAAGGTTAGAGAAGCCTGGGATCGAACTCATGACTCCTGAGTGACAAAGCGAGCAGCTTTACCACTACACCACCAAGGCACCCTTTCCCAATATTTCAATCTGTTAAATATATAATGAAAGGGCTGCAGACATTTCACCATGCCCCACCACTGCACTTACATCAAGCAAGTACCATAACTCTGTTAATAAATTAAGTTTCAAGAAAATATCGCAAAAAGTTTTCAAGTTACAGAGCGGACACAAATATATTACAGAAACCACGAAATATTTTTGGTGTCCAAAGGGCCATAACTCCAAAAGTAGGTTCTATCGTCAAAGTATATGAAAGAAAAGAAGGGTAGCTGTCAGTTTCTGCTGAAATGATTAATAGCTTATGAATAAGCCCGCCCCAGAAAAGTGTGCGGGCTCGACAAGACAGAAATAGTACTGACTGGGCCGTTTAACTCCAGTTCAAACCAAAATTACGTCGGTACAAAGTTCTCATGTCAGAAGTATGATTTACAATGTACGTACTTTGAACCGGACAAAACCTACAATACTACAATGTAAGTGCCACCAGCAAAGACTCAGGTCAGTCTGTGCATCACCTCACTGTATAAAGCAAGCTTCTTGCATACTGTACGATGAGCAAAGGGTCTGATCAGAATATACTGTTGCAGTCACGCTGTTTATCCTGCTTTGGACAGCCCGGCTATTGAAGGTAAATACGATCAGCGAATGCTCTTATCGGAATGTGCAGTTGTGCTGACTGACCCGAGTCTTCGCTCGTCGCACAAGAAGTTGTTTTACACCCAGTGATCATAGGAGGTACATACGATTAGCGAAGGCTCTGATCACACTACTGATGTGCAGTCTCAGAGTATGCAGGCTGATCCGTCTCTTCGTACAACTTTTATTGTAGGTTTTGCCATGCACAGACATATGCGCGATTTGTTTGTGCAAACCTTAACGCTTAGCACCCTGGGTACAATTTTCAGCAGACGACATTTTGAAATTTTTTTCTCATTCTTCCAAGAGAACAGGATTTGCATTTCATGCAAATTGCCTCCACTGCATGAAATGTCAAATCCTGTTTATTGGTAATGAAAAAAGAAAAATAAAAAAATAACAAATTCAATTTGTCGTCTGCTGAATAGCCCAGAGAGCCCATTTTGAAGACACTTTCCCGCCGATGCTAGTTTTATACAATGCGTCTCTTTTACTCGTTAAATAAATTACGGTCTTGGTTTTGCATATCGGATGTTGAAGCCACAAAAACAGAACACTTTACTTGGAAACGAAAAGATTGAAGATTGCTGTATAAGCCAATAAAGATAGTGTTATTAATGTATTATACTGTAAGAGAATAACGTAACATAATATTCATTTGTACCCTGATAAATGCGGGGTAAACTTTTCACACTGCAGGTTTTACTGTTTTAAGGGAGCTAACTGCAACTGACTTAAAAAGGAGTTAACAGCAATTGCTTTACGAGTCTGGTCTGTGCAAAATGGAATGGGGAACAGCATTTTTTATGAATCGTGCCAATAAAAATTGCAGAGGGAACTCGGTGGAAACGCGGTGGGCGAATAATCCGTCGTGGAGGGAATTGGAGTGAGGTATCAGGAGGATCCGCGGTGGGCTAAAAAATCAACCCCACCAGTTCGGGGGGAATTTCGAAAAACCACTTGAGCTGTACTGTAGGTTAGATTAATTGTTCATATTTTGGTTTACAGGAATATGAAAAAGCTGAATTTATCATGGAGTTTAAAGGATTTATGAAAGGTCCTATTTTGTTTGACAGAAAAAAAAAAATTGTTGTACAAGATTGTACCACACACGTCTCTCTCTTTCCCCCCGCCCAACCCCCCACCCCCCACTCAATCTTCTTCCCTCTTAACCTTTGAAAATATCAATTATAGTTTCCTGTTGCGCGCACATCATGGCGGCCACGTTCAATTTTCACTGAGAAGAATTGTTGAGAAATAATTAGATTTGGCGTATCAAAATATATTTGGCAAGGTCTTAATAGTTACCTCGAGTTTCAGATTTCAGTTGCCGTAAGAAATAAAACCTTTCTGGAAGTTGCGGAGCCTGTTGTGTCCTCTCAAGGCAATTTGCTTCATTTGCATTCAAGAGAAAAAATGGCGCAGATTTAGAGTGAGGGTGCAAACGTTTTTTTAAGACATTGCAAAGCACAATGTATAAGTGTATTTTAAGTGACTAAGAAATGGTTTAATGCCCGTCTTGAGCTTTGTTTATTTTACTAGGGTTTATAGCTTTTTAAATGTGTAATGACCATGCAGTAACCGTAGTTTTACCAAAAACTAACGCTGAGATTCCTGGAAACAATTATATCCATTTTTTGAATCAAAGAAATTGACTGATTTTAACCAATTTCCTCTCTAAAAAAATACAAAAAAATTAGATTAACTAACTAGAGGAATAGTATTAAGTACAGTACAGCTCAGGTGGTTTTTCAAAATCCCCCCCGAGCCGGTGGGGAGTGGATTCAAGTGGGAAGGATTAAATTTTAGTATCCCATGGTGGTTTCACCCGGGCCGGTGGAGCCGCTGTGTTCCCGCGGTAAAAATCACCTGATAAAATTACTTTCGAACAGGTAAAATTCGATGCTATTATGACAGGCAATTGAAACAGCCGCGATGAAGTGAGAAAGCTGTTTCCAAAGGGGCGTAGCTAAAGCCAATCATACTTTTTCGGCATGCACGGTTGAATAGGACCAAACTGCCGACCTGATCAAATCAGTCTTTTCAACTCAATGTGCGACAGCAATTAACGAATTTTGATTGTAAGCATTCCCATTCACCATGAGCGTACAGAATCGTGGTATCTACGTACACAAAACGTATCGCAAATTTGGTGCATAAATTGCAATATTCGTACGTCCTGTTTGAGTCAGTTTTCGCTCATCAGCATCCTTTTGAATATTAATAAAGCATCGAAACACTGCGATTGCCGACGGACAATAACGAATGCGTATGGCCAATGCATAGAAAAGGATGAGTTTTCCAAATTGCCACTTTCCGATCCCCCAAAATTAGGTTTATTCCCTTGTTCTCTTGAAATATTAACCAATGCTGCCCTGTTCCTTGAAATATATTTGGGTGTTCCCTTGGTCCACAGAAAACCCCGGTAGCCCCATTCACTGTTCGAGCAGGTAACATGGGCCGCAACAAAGCTCCATATGAAAAAGTACCGGATTCTGTGGCTTAGTTTGGTCCGGCCAACAAGTGGGCACGGCATGGTCATTTTTACTTAATGTGCTGTAAAAAACAAAACAAACACTCAAAAATCACAAAGAGAATCAAACATCTGCCCCGAATCCACGAATTACGTATTTATGTTTGGTATTCCTGTAACTGCCTTTTCCCATGCAACAACCGCACGCGCTCAATATAAAAGACGTACTGTGGTAAAAGACCGGGAAATTCTCACTGGTGTGCAGCAACCGCACGTGTCAATATAAATTTACTTAAAGGGGCGCTTCTGCTATCAAAGAGGCACTGAATCAATGAGACAGCCCAAGCAAAAAAGGGTGTCTGTCATACAAAAAACACACTTCACGAACACAAGGGGCCACAGAAGTTAATGACAATTCAAATGAGTGAGTGAGTTTTTTAAAGTCCCACTAATAGCTAGGTCATACGGAGGTGTGGACCTTGGTTTAAAGTCCCATATGAAAGAAGCCTGGGATCAAACTCATGACCCCTGGGTGACAAGGCGCTCAGCTTTACCACTACACCACCGAGGCACCCTTTACCAATATATCAACTTGTTAAATATCTAATAAAAGGGCTGCAGATATTTCACCATGCCCCACCACTGCACTTACATCAAACAAGTACCATAACTTTGTTAATAAATTAAGTTTCAAGCAAATATCGCTAACAGTTTTCAAGTTACAGAGCGGACACAAATATATTACAGAAATCACTAAAATAGTTTCGGTGTTCAAAGGGCCATAACTCCAAAAGTAGGCTCTATCGTCAAAGTATATGAAAGAAAAGAAGGGCAGTTGTCAGTTTCTGCTGAAATGATTAATAGCTTATGAATAAGCCTGCCCCGAAAAGTGTGCGGGCTCAATGAATAGTATTGACTGGGCAGTTTAACTCCAGTTCAAACAAAAATTACGTCGGTACAAAGTTCTCATGTCTGAAGTATGATTTACAATGTACGAACTTTGAACCGGATAAAACCTACAATACTACAATGTACGAGCGACCAGCAAAGACTCAGGTTAGTCTGTGCATCGACCCACTAGATAAAGCAAGCTTCTTGCATACTGTACGATCAGCGAAGGGTCTGAACAGAATGTGCTGTTGCAGTCGCACTGTTTATTCCACGTTTGACAGCCCGGCTATCGATGGTAAATACGATCAGCGAATGCTCTTATCAGAATGTGCAGGCGCGTACTGACCCGAGTCTTTGCTCGTCGCACAAGACTTGTTTTGTTACACCCAGTGATCATAGGGGGTACTTACGATTAGCAAAGGCTCTAATCAGACTACTGAGATCTGCTGATGTGCAGTCTCAGAGTGTGCAGGCTGATCCATCTCTTCGTACAAGTTTTATTGTAGGTTTTGCCATGCACAGACTCATGCGCGAGTTGTTTGTGCAAACCTTTACGCTAAGCACCCTGGGTACAATTTTCAGCAGACGACATTTTGAAATATTTTTCTCATTCTTCCAGGAGAACATTATTTGCACTTCATGCAAATTGTCTCCACTGCATGAAATATCAAATCCTGTTTCCTTGGTAATGAAAAGAAAAAAAGAAAAGAAAACGCATTCAATCTGTCGTCTGCTGAATTAGCCCAGAAGACGCTTTCCCGCCGATGCGCAAGGTTTATACAATGCGTTTCTTTTACTCGTTAAATAAATTACGGTCTTGGTTTTGCATATCGCATATTGAAGCCACAAAAACAGAACACTTTACATGGAAACGAAAGTTCTGAAGATTGCTGTATAGGCCAATAAATATAATGTTATTAATATATTATACTGTAAGAGAATAACGTAACATAGTATTCATTTGAACCCTGATAAATGCGGGGTAAGGTACTCACATTGCAGGTTTTACTCTTTTAAGGGAGCTAACTGTAACTGACTTAAAAGGGAGTTAACTGCAAATGCTTTACGAGTCTGACTTATGCGAAATGGAATGTTTGTTTGTTTGTGTTGAGGTTTTACGGCCCAGTCAACCCAATGGGGTCATGTCGAGCGCGGTCAGTTTACCTAACCACTCATTTACTGGGCAGGCTTAGTCCTCTAAGCGGTTAACCAGTATTGTGCACATTCTTTCGCCAGAAACTGACAACTGCCCTTCATGAATCAGTGGAAGGGAGAGAATGACCGTAGACAATACTGAATGATCAGTCTCCACGAAAGAATTTTGCGGACCTCGGCGGAGGTTGAACCCGCGACCTCCTGGTCTCCAGTCGGACGGCGCATCCAACTGCGAAATGGAATGGGGAAGAGCATTTTTTATGAATCGCGCCAATACAGAAGGGGGCATGCTTATACAATAAGTGGTTAACCAGTACACTGAACCCAGTACACTGAACACCCTTCCGCCAGAAACTTGTAACTGCCAATCTTGAAGCAGTGGAAGGAGCGAATGACCGTAGCAAATACATGTGTTTCATGATAAATCGCTCAATCTGTGAGGATCGAATGCGCGATCCTGACCATCGGAGATTACTGCGTCCCCCTCATAGCATTATTCGTATTTTTTTTTTTTCCGGGCCGTTGCTCGTTGGTCTAGCAGAAACGCCCCTTTAAGTACCCGGGTACAAGGTAAGAAATAAACAAACAGAAATACGTTATTTTTTATTTCTTGTTTTATTCATTAATTCTTTTTTTTTTTTTTTTTTTTTTTCTTTTTAATCTCTAGGTAGAAATATTTCTGTATTTATTCAGCGGCAAATCAGCCGAATGATGTGTAAGCAAAATAAAGGTTTCGATTTCCTCCCGGTGCAAACTCGGAAAATTCGTCAATCATTCTGACATCACTAATCTTTCATTGCGAGCTCGCCAGGATAAACTTTTGCCCACCGCGGAGTTCTACAGGTAAGTGGGTGGTTTTGCGGAGGGAACTCGGCGGAAACGCGGTGGAGGAAAAATCCATCGCGGTGGGAATTGGAGTGGGGTATCAGGAAGATCCGCGGTGGGCTAAAAAATCAACCCCACCGGTTCGGAGCGGATTTTGAAAAACCACCTGAGCTGTACTGTACTATGAACAAAAGGAAACTAGAAGAGTATTTAGCGATGTGTCCAGACTTAGCGAAAGCGTGGCTCAGGCAAATTAGAACCCCAATCATACTTACAGACAGCAAGGGAGATTATCTCTCTAGGCAAGCGAGAAACCGCTTAGACAACAGTATTGTCTGGTTGGGTGATAAAGGATGGACCTCATATCAAGGGTTACGTTACCTAACAAGGAAGTGTAATAGCCTAAAGGAAGAATATGGGAACTTCCACCTATTTATATGGTTGGGTACTTGTGATACGACCACAAAAGGTAGGAAATATGTTTATTTGAATGAAGACTATTCAAGAGATGCAGCAATCTTAATATAAAACCTGAGAAAAATAAGCAACTTAGCAAAACGTGAGAAATTTCCAGTCACTATATTAGAGATATCAGTGCTTTGCTTGAGAGAATATAATAAACACTATGGTCACGGAGAGCCAGAAATTTTCGCAGACCAAGACAGAAATATACAGAGGTCGATAGAAGTTATCAATCATGAAATACATAAAATAAACCGTATTAATGATAAAAAGTCACCAAAATTCAATTGTGATCTAGCGCTGACAAGGAAGAACAATAGCAAGTACAATAAATATACGTAGGTTCACATTTTCTCAATTCAAGGATGGTATCCACCCAAACCCTCTTTTGTCTAAATATTGGCTAAGAAGAATTGTTGAAGTAGTTAACAGTCACTGCTTTACCCATAGACGTCCCAGACCACGGAATAGATATCAACAGAGGTACAGTTACTAATTTCATTCACTGTGACTGGTATGTGAGAATTGTCTTGCCATAGTCATTGTGTAAACCCAAAAAGTGCTACCGACACTAGCTAAAATATTCATTGAGCAACAAAAGAGTCTTATTCCCATGTTATAACCATCGATGGTAGTGTGTAACTTGTAATCAAAGAAATTAAGAAATAAATAGGCAAGAACTAGACTTGCTAATCTATAGTGCAGTTCAGGTTAAATTTTATGTGGTGTAAGCAACAATTCGAAAACAGTAGAATGGCTGGTGTGTGAGAATTGTCTTGCCATTGCCATGAAGCTTGTAGATGTTAGAAATCTTTTACTCCCCATTCAGTACTTAAGGTACAAGTTTAGTAAAACAGAATTATTCCCATGTTCCCATAAAGAAACAGTTAGATAAATTCAATCTGTACATATATACTAAAAAAAAAACAAAAAAAAAAAAAAAAAAAAAAAACAGGCAAGAAATAGATTTGTAAATCTACAGTCCAGATCAACCAACATTTACACATATTCACCTGAGAAAATGACGAAAATACTGTTGTATAAATGTTGTCAGTGGCTGGTGTGTTAAAATTGTCTTGCCACAGCGAACTTAATAAGAGTTGAGCTATAAGACTCATGACCCCTACCCCAAAAAGAAATTGAAAGTAGAAGTTGAGAAAGGACTCAAACAGTTCAACCTATGATACAGACACAGATACTTGTAAAAATTTTTGATTTGCAATATCTGACCTGCTTAGTCTTCCATTTATAATTGATTTCAAATCGATACTTAATCTATATACAGTTGGAGAAATAGTCTCAAAACGGTTTAGTGGCTGGTGTGTGAGAATTGACTTGCCATAGCCTCAACCATTATATGTAGATACCAAACAGGATTCCAGTATGGACAAAAATCATATTATTATCTACAAAGCATAAATATGGGGGTACAAGACACAGGGCGAAATGTTCTTTTAAAAAGACTGAGACAGGATTCAGATGACCAAGAAGTTTTGTGCCAGAGGTGTGAGTATTTAACTAAAGATAGATTAGTATGTTCAGGATGTAAATTAAACTTTTGTTTGAAATGTGCAAATGTTGGGACGAATGCCTGGCAATGTATAACTAAGGTGAAATGGACCACTTTATATGGTCCTGTAGGAGCTGTAGGGCAACATTCCCCTCATTAGATAATATAACTAGAGTTCTCGGGGACATCCAAAAAATAACAAACTCAAGAATGGATGCGTTTGAAGAAAGACTGAATACAGTTGAACAGAGAACTAAAGAAGGTATTGAAAGTAGTGTTTCAAAGATGAAAACTGAAATAATTGACAGTCTGCAAAACAACTTAGAAAGTCTTGTTGACACTAGGACAAGAGAATTGGAGGAGAGGCGTAGATGTGACACAAACTTGGTGATATTCAATGTCCCTGAACATACCCACTGACAGGGTGAGGACAACAAAAGAGCAGACACTGAGGATATAATGAAATTGAGCTCTGCATTAGGGTTAGATAATTTACAAATTTAATCATGTTTTCTGCTTGGTGCCAAGAAAGTAACTGTAATTAGGCCATTAAAATTAGTACTTGAGATGAAATCACAGAGGAAATTTCTGTTGGATAATGCTAAGTTTGCAGAAAAGAAAGCCCTAGCAAACCTTAAACGGGTCATTATAGTAAAAGATCTAACCCCAATACAAAGGGCAGAAAGAAAAAAAGAAGAGGAACCAAGCAAAGAATGCAGAACGTGAAGAACCAACTAGGGAACTAGACCGTAACCAGACGCCAATGGAAGTGGGTGCCGCAGCACTTCCTAGTCCTATTCCAGCTGTTGACCGAAATAGTTTGTCACAATTAAATATACATGCAGATGCAGATTCTGAAGTATTTAATGAAACTACTATCATTGGAGCTGGGACAAATGGCTTCCAAGATTCTACCCATTTAGGGGATGAAACTGTGATTGGTGGATATAACCGGGACTCTAGAGGAGCTAGCCCGGCCCCATTAGCTATCACATAGGACACATGTTTTAGTTTTAACCAAAATGTAAATAGTGCAAGTTCTAGTGGTAGAAAACTTCCCCCCAAAAAATTTATCTGTTTTAAGATTAGAACTAGAAAGTTACATTCAACTAAATTCACCAGACATAATAGCATTAACTGAGATTTTACCGAAATATAAGGTTTTCGAAGTCAGTGAACAGGTTTTCACTCTCAATGGCTACACATCATTTAGTTCTAATTGAACACAATGCAGAGGTGTTATATTGTATGTCAAAAATAGTATACCAGCTATCGAAATTCAGCAAACTAGAAATTTTAATGAGTCTTCCTGGTGTAGCATTAACCTACCTGGTGGCGATAAGCTTATTATCGGTTGTATATACAGGTCCGAACAGCAGTAGTGAAAATAATCTCAATTTATTTGAAATGCTTCGTGACATTTCTTTAAGTAACCCATCACACCTATTGATAGCTGGGGATTTTAATTGTAGACAGATTAACTGGGACCAATTTTGTTCAACTGAAAATGAAGAGCATGTTTCTTCAATGTTGTTGGAATGTATAAAAGACTGTTTTTTATTCCAACATGTGAAAGACCCTACTAGATATAGAGATCAGAATACCCCTTCTATTTTAGATTTGATTTTAACAAACGAGGAAAACATGATAAGCCAACTGAATTACAAACCTGGTCTCGGTAAAAGTGACCATCTGATATTAGAATTCAACTATAACTGCTACATTAAACAATCACTTTCAACCATTAAAAAGTTTAATTATTTCGAAGGAAACTATAAAACTATAAACCAAACTCTGAATAACATCAATTGGACAGAAACTATGCAGGGACTTAGCTTAGCAGAGGCATGGGAAATCCTTACAGAGAAAATTATCAAATTAGTAGAACAAATACCGGTGAGTAAGGGTTCTGGTGGGTCTGTAAAGAAAAATCCCTATGTAAACCATCAAAGCAAAGTAAACCATCATTACTGCTATTAAGAAGAAACATACTAAATGGTTAAAGTACCAACATTGCAAAACTGATGAAAACTATACACAGTATAAAATAGCCAGGAATGCAGCAATATCAGAGTTGAGAAAATCTAAATACAGCCATGAAAACGACCTTGCCGCAAAGATCAAAACAGACAGCAAGCTCTTCTGGAGCCAAAACCAAATCGAACATAGGCCAACTAGAAACCAAAACCAAATCGAACTTAGGCCAACTAGAAATGCCGGATGGCAGCTGTACTAATGAAGACAGTGAGAAAGCAGAAATACTTAACAATTATTTTGCAAGTGTTTTTGCTGATGAGGGGTCAGAAGTCTTACCAAATTTTGAGGAGAGGAATTTCAGTGAAACCCTATCAAATTTTGAAATAAATACAGTTATGATATCAAAAGCCATTGACAAACTAAAGGCATCAAAATCCCAGGGACCAGATAACATACACCCGAAGTTTATTAAAGAATGTAAAAAATCCCTACTAAAACCATTAGAAATTATCTTTAAAAAATCATTGGAAACTGGTCAAATCGAAACAAGGTAACGCTATTTTTAAAAGTGGATTTAAAACAAAGGCAGAGAATTACAGACCCATCAGTTTCACCTCAGTTCCAGGTAAACTGTGTGAAAGGCTAATAAGGGACGAAATTGTCAGTCATATGGAAAGAAATAATTTATTTACACAAGCGCAACATGGGTTTGTTAAGGGAAGATCATGTATAATGCAGTTGTTAGAATTAATGGAAGAACTAACAGAAGCTTTGGATTCTAATGAAGATATTGATATAATTTATCTGGATTTTAAGAAAGCCTTTGACAGGGTTCCTCACAAAAGGTTGTTAAAAAAACTTTGGGGATATGGTATCCGAGGGAAAGTGCATAGTTGGATTAAAGAGTTTTTATCTGGAAGAACACAAAAAGTAGTAATTTATGGTAAAATTTCAAAAACAGCAAAAGTTACTAGCGGTATTCCACAGGGGAGGGTCCTTGGACCTGCATTATTCTTAGTCTTTATCAATGATCTCCCAGATGTTGTGCAGGCATGTATAAAACTTTTCGCAGACGATGCAAAAATTTTTGGTCAAGTGAATTCAATTGAACAGGCAGTAATTGTTCAAATAAGTTTAAACAATGCAGCTGACTGGGGAAAAATCTGAAAGATGGATTATCATTTAAAAAAATGTAAACATCTACATGTAGGAAATCATGATATAAACTATGAATACAAAATGGAAACTAATCAAGACCCAATAACTGTAGAGAAAGTGACAGTTGAAAAAGATTTGGGTGTTTTCATTGATACATCACTGAAATTCAATGAGCACATTAGCAATAAAGTTAACTTAGCTAACAGAAATGTGGGGTTAATCTTCCGAACTTTCACATATGTGGATAAAGAAATGTTTTTGAACCTGTACAAATCTGTTGTCAGACCTCACCTTGAGTACGCCAGTATTATCTGGTTTCCAATGTACAAAAAGGACAAGATTATCATAGAAAATGTCCAGCGCCAAGCCACCCGATTAATTAAAAGTGTACAACACCTAAGTTACCCTGCAAGGCTAAGAATGCTAGGACTTCCATCGTTGGAATACAGAAGAGACTGAGCTGATATGACGAATGTAGGAAAGAAAGTATCAGGAAAAAAAGTATCCGGAAAAAAAGTATCGGAAAAAAAGAATCCGGAAAAAAAGTATCAGGAAAAAAAATAAGTCTCAGTTTCATGTACAAAGGATAGATAAAAGGCTACGTAATGTCATCCTAATTAATCTTTAATTGCATTTTGATCATTCAGTACCAAAATTCAGTGTTAATCCTGACTGATGGTAAGGTTTTTAATTGCACTTTGATAATTCAGTACCAAACTTTGGTACCAATCATAATCATGTTAATCCTGATTGATGGTAAAGGTCAATGGTAATTAAATTGTTTACTGTTTGTTGATTGTTTTGTTAATTTATTATTGACTTTAATGAGTTTGTTTGAAATTATCATTGCTAAACAAAACAATTATATGCAGACATAATCTTAAATGGTCTTTAAAGTACCCTTTGATCAAGTAAGTGCAAACATTCATATTTTGTTAAAAAGATTTTATTTCTGATTTTTATTTTTGATTGATAATTTGCATGTTTATCACAAAAATCACAATTTGTAAATTTTGGATAAAGTATAATCCCATTGGTAGAAATTAACATATGTAAATTGTTAATACATGTATATAAGCTGAAAAAGTTAATTTTCTATCAGTATATTGTGTGCAATTTTTTCATATGTGCTTATCTATATAAGAAAAAATGGAGTTAATTACAACTTCTAAAGGTGGACTTAAGTTATGTTTTGAGGGTTTTATGTATACCAAGGCCTATACTAGAAAGACAAAAGTGTGGTGGAAGTGTTCCAAGAAAACTAGCTTAGGGTGCCGTGCTACTTTGAGTACTGCACAAGACCACACAAATCCAGTTCCTGGGCAGCCACACAACCATCAAGCGGATGAGACAGATGTGGTATATGTTAAACATAGAAAAAACATGCGTGACCAAGCTGCTTCTTCCTTAGACAAACCATCCCAGATCTTTGCCCAAACAGTTTCCCAGATGCCGCCTGAGGTTCTATCATTCTTACCAACTGAGGAAAACGTGAAACGTAGTTTACGTTACCAGCGTCGTACACCTCCTGTTCCACAGAATCTGTCAGAATTTGTCATTCCAGACGAATGGACAACAACTGCCGGTGTCAACCAAGAACCCTTCCTTCTGTATGACAATGGTCCTGACAGCAATTCCCGAGTTATAGCCTTTGCTACAGAGGCTGACCTACGCCGACTATCTGCAGCTGATACTGTTTTCATGGACGGAAACTTTGCCATGGCACCCAAACTATTCTCCCAACTTTATGTTCTTCGAGTTCCTTTCGGAGAAAGTCTGTGACATGTGTTTATGCGCTCTTACAACACAAAACTCGCGCTGCCTATGATGAGTTGTTACAGGCAATAGTTGATAAATGTGAAGCCATTGGATTAGTCATGAACGTTCAGACAATTATCACAGACTTTGAGGAAGCTGTACTGCGTGCTGTAGCAGGTGTGTTTGGTCGCGATGTTAACAGCAAGGGGTGCTTCTACCATTTAACACAAAGTACCTGGAGAAAGATTCAAAGCCTTGGACTAGCTCAACATTATAAGTCCAATGAAGATTTCAGACAGTTTTGTGGCATGCTTGATGGATTAGCTCTTCTGCCACATGCTGATGTTCAACAAGGAATAGAGTATTTAAAGACAATTGCTCCGGCTGAAGCTACAGACCTTGTGGCATACTTCGACAAAACATATGTTAGTGGTACATTCAGGTTACTTCCAGGTGACAACAATATTATTCGTGTGCGACATGTTCAACCGCTCTACCCACCTGTAGTCTGGAGTGTCCATGAGGCTACACTGAACGACAGTCCAAGGACAAATAATGTGTGTGAAGGATGGAATAATAAATTTCTTAATCTTGTTGGACACTACCATCCATCAGTTTGGAAACTAATCCAGTGGTTCCAAAAAGAAAATGCTACCGTCAGGACAGTGATCCAACAGGATGCTGTTGGAAATCCTCCCAAAAATCGTGTTAAAAAAGGACTTGAACGCTTGCAGCATCGTCTAAGAACTCTTTGTGAGCAGTACAATAGCGGCAATAAAACTCTTCCAGAATTCCTTGAAGGAGTGGGACACAACATACGCATTAACAAACACTATGAAATCAATGAGTGAATAAGTGCAAGAATACAATAAAAATCTAGTGCTCATTTGAACACTTTGAACACATTACGAAAACATGACTATACAAATACATTGTAAACTTGATTACATTGTACCCACAATCTATATTTTAGAGCAGAAATAAAAAAAACATAAAGTATACCCCTGTAAACCCCAGTTTTACTATATAAAAGTGGGGTTCAAGGGGGTCAAACTAATATAGGCGTGTTTTCCAATCATGAGGTTTAAAGGCCCTCTCAACACTATTTAGGTCATTTTGGACAAATACTTTGTGCGGTCACTTTCATTTGCATGGAGGCACAAAATGCTTAGGTTAGTAAGGTATTGTGGTGAATGGTGAAAAGAGAGATAGCTCAAAATGAGGAATTTCTCTTTTTACTAAACCAGAAAAGTAGACTTCAGCATCAAATCTATGATAATGTTGTATTGATATATTGCAATTAAAAACACATTGTTCACACATGTCTTTATTACATCATTACGTTAATTGGAGGTTTAACATCCCTGTCTACACTATATAGGTCATTTCGGAGACGTTGCTACTAATTTGTGGGACTGTTACCCGACACTGAGATGAAATATCATCTCAAGCCCTGCCGCCCAATGAAACCCAAATAGGGTTCATGAGCATGGACTTTAGCTTGTTTAATTGGAGGTCTAACATCCCTGTCTACACTATATAGGTTCTTTTGGAGAGTTGCTTCCAGCTTGTGGGACTTTTACCCATCATTGATATGAAATGACATCCCAAGCCCTGCCACCCAATGAAACCCAAATAGGGTTCATGAGCATGGAGATCCGACTTGCACACTTAGCTCAAATGAGGAATTTCTCTTTTTACATCCCTGTCTACACTATATAGGTCATTTTGGATAGTTGCTTCTAACTTGTGAGTCTTTTACGAAACATTGAGATGAAATGACATCTCAAGCCCTTGTATAAGGTAAGGATTACAGAGATAGGTTGCAAAATTTATTATTAAACTGAAAAGTACTAGTAAACATACAAAAGGATCCTAATCATCATCTCATTGTAACATCAGAGGCGAATCTGGTTAAAACTGATACTTTTTTTCCGGATACTTTTTTTCTTACTCAAAAGTGATACTTTTTTTCCGATACTTTTTTTCCTGATACTTTCTTTCCGATTACCGATATGATACAGGTGTACAAAATTTTACATGATATCGATAACGTTGACAAGAATAAGTTATTTACAACGAGTACTTTACTACTTATACAGCTACTCATTGTCACTCACTTAAATTATTCAAAAAACGGTCACGTTTAAATATATGAGCAAATACGTTTTCAAATCGTGTGGTAGAAAATTGGAATTCATTGTCAGAGGACATAGTACACACATCCTCCCTAAACAGTTTTAAAATGCGGCTAAACCATTTCTGGCACGATCATCCGAGCAAGTTCAATCCCTCCTGCTATGCACCCGGGCCAACTACACGAGAAACAAGAATCTACAACCAGATTGCATCAATAGAGGCTGATAGGCCTGTCTAGATGTCGACATAGGTATATCAGGTATATCAATTATTTAACATAATCTTTGGTCATAAAATTTTAAAGTTTACATCAATAAGCAGTTAACATATAATTTTGATGGTTTTGCAGAAAATTATCACATATTGACAAATGTGTGAAATACACCTGTAATTAAACTTTAGGCCTGTGAACTTGTGAAGTAGTACATCTGTAAAAGGCTGTAATTAATCAACCAAACAATATTTGAAGATTCACTAATGTCTTTGAAGTATATTTAAGTATCTGCAACACCTGTAAATTGCTGTCAAAACAGATTAAAAGGTGTAAAAGCTGCCCCATGCCAGTGGGTGTGGCATAGATCTATAGTGGCCAAAGTGACCAATTACATGTCCCTGATAGGGGTATTAAACCATGACACCAGGCTTTATTCCAAATGTGTGAAATTTTGTTTTATCTGCAACCTAGATAGCTATTACTGAAGGTGTCAAAAATGGAACCTAAAGATCCAATTTGGACCTTCTTTACTATTTTGGAAGGTAACAATAAAAAAAAACAGTGTAAGGCGCAAAGACTGTAATACTGAAGTTAGTGTTAAGGCCTCCAAATTATCAACCAAAAGGCCATACCCATAATCAACCAACTGACCACCATAATCTCCAACTGACTACTAAAAATATTCAATCGACCACTCAATATTTCAATTGACCAGTATTGACGACTGGGAGTATTGACTGGGGCGGTTTTAACCGGGTGGGGGGGGGGGGGTGGGGTATAACCAGTTAAAACCGCTGGTTTTGACCACCCGTTTTTTTTTTACCCCCCAACCGGGTCACGGGTCTCGGGGTTCCGGTCTGTGGGTTTCATACCCGACCAATTGGAGGCAGATTTTCTACAAGTTACGCTTTATCAATATTTCTGAAATTTTCACAATATTTTTGTGAAACATCAATATTGGAGCAGACCAAGTGTTCCAGCTAGTCCTTAATAGTCCGTTCCGGTATTTCGTTTCGGTATTTCGGTTTCGTTTTGGTAAATCTAATACCGCATTTAACTCATCGCTGTAATCCGTTCAAATACAGAACTGTAAATAAACACTTAAAAGTGTGTTTGTTTAATTTTGCTTACCGTTCTCTTTCTTTTTCTTCCATTTTTAAGTCATGTGACTTTTGGGTAAACTCCGATACCATTGTTGTCTATTTTAATTTTTGTTGGTCTTCTTATGTTTCGCCGTTGACTTTCCAACGCACTACACTGCTGTCGGCCTATTCAGCGCACCTAAGGATTTGAGCTGAATTTAAACAAATGTTCGCTAGACCAGTTTTTAATTTTTAAATGTACTAGAACGAAGAACAATTTATTATAAATAAAACAAGTTTATTTTCATTTAATTTCTTCTTCAAATTTAGCAGATAATAATCCCTCAACATCATCACCCCCGTTGTTTGTGTGTCATAAAAAATGTCTGCCAATGTCGCGCACCTGTTAGAATTTTGCCTGTTGCCTTGGACTTAAAGAATGTTTTTAGATTAAAGATGCATTTCTATGATCACTAATCAATTTAGAATATATTTGTGCCATTTTCATTGTTCACACTGACAAAACCACCTTTTAAATTTCACGTTCAGGGAAAAGGGGCCTTTGGTTTTAGTGAAAACATTTCCGCTATTATTTTGAAATAAACTCCTGATTCCCCATGCAAATTGTTATGGCCATGTACCTTTTGATATGTTTCATCACATACGCCCACAAAATGATACTTTGGGATTTTTGGGAGAAAATATTTGAGTGAGCAGCATTGGCAGATGCGCCATATTAGGCTACACGGCTGAACCATTTGGAAGGTCTAGAACTTAGCTCCTTTTACTGGTTACTCCCAACAGTCATGTGCAATTGCTGATTATTGCTGGGTCGGGTATATGAAACCCACAGACCGGAACCCCGTGACCGAGACCAAAATTTCCATTCTGGATAGCAAAACCTTTAATTTTGTTCATTTTGAGTTTATACTATGAGGTATTAAATAGATGTAACAGGTGAAAACATGGAAATAACATTTTTCCTCGACCAGGGATCGAACCCGGTCCGCTGGACTCAAAGTCCTACAATCTACAGCGTCGCTATAAAAGCCGGCTTGTACCGCAAGGCAGTACAAGTGTATCATATACCTAATACCCAGTGACATAGATAAATAGATCGGACTTGTAATTATTTTTTTAAACTCAGATTTATCGTTTCAAGGGGTATGAAACCCACAGACTGAAACGGGTCCATAGAAATACCGGAAAGCATTAAAATACCGGAAAGCAACCAAATACCGGAAAGCACATGGAAATACCAAAAAAGCACTTGTAATAGGGGTATTTCGAGAAGAAATTTGTTAAAAATAAATTGTCTATGGTATATTGATGATTTTACTTAATGAAAGTAAATATTGACCCCAACCATTTAGGGTATTGGTAGAATTGCGGGTCAAGTATCAAACATATCCGTGTGAGATGCCATGTATGCATGACATGTTTTCAGTGTTGACTTTATGTCACTGAATTTTAGTATTGTTTTCATAACAATAAATTAAAATATTGATCGTGGTCAGTGGTAAAGTCACTATACAGAGACGGTGTTTGATCTTGATACACTAATGTAATTATGTTAACATGTATATGCTGCACTAATAATGATAAACTTTTCAGATGAAAAAAGTTATGGTGTTTCTAACGAGTACATTCCAATTTACTATGTTTCAGAGCTGAAATAAGAAATATAGTGCACATCTCACTTTTCCCTATACATGTAAGATAGGGTTTACCGTGGTCTTCTTTGCAGTGTGTTTGAACCACTTGATGGACTATTTACATAAGTTAACACGTCTGTGCAACACAGTGCGATTGTTATGGCTGTAAAAAAAAAATGAAAAGAAATACACACACTTGCAGTATAGTAGTGGTGCTTTAACCTAGTGCCCACATATGATCTATGTATTAGAGCAGAAATAAGAAAAGCCATGTACACTCCACTTTTCCCTATATAAGGTTTCACACTGCATTGCGTTGTTAACGTGTTGATACTAGTCTATATTATATCGCTCTCAATCAGAAATACAGAAAAAAGCTAAACCATTTTATTATTAAGCATTTATTTTACTACCAAAATAATTTTATTTATGACGGAGAATAAAAATCAAGAAAAATAAACACACACACACACAAAAAAAGACACACACATATACAAGATACAAAAATCCCAGCAAGCACCCAACGTGGAACTAACGTTGAACCGATGTTTTTCAACGTTGTGTGCTTGATGGGAATCCTGCTAAACCCTCGCAGGGATCTAAGTTTGTAGTATTATCAACAGCTATGTGATGTTTTTCTCTCGCTATATATGTACTGCTGTTTTCTGTGCCGGCATAAATAACAGGAGTATATATAGAGACGATTTTTTTTCCAAAGTATTGTTTATATGCTAAAGCGACATAAGTATCTTTTCTATGCTTAAGCTACAGGAAAGTTTCATTTTCGCATCGGTTTTCTTCCATTTTAATATCCCGTTATGTATGCCGGCACAGATCCCAGATAGCATGACAACGTTGGGCCAACGTAGTATTTTGGTTAGTCACTCTGTTGGGCCAACGTTGTAAAATTACGTTGGCCCAACGTTAACTTACTCGTTGGGCCTCCGTAGAGCCAACGTGTAGGCGCAACGTTGGGCCAACGTAGGACATATTTGACGGGTAACATTGAAACAACATTGTGCCAACGTACATTGTATACGTTGGCCCAACGTATACTGACATATCAGTTGTCAACTTGGACGCAAAATTTTTATCTGTATCAAACATGAAAAGTTTGTCCGCATCAAACACTGTAACGCATATTTTCAACTTTGACCAATAAAGCCATAAAATTTTAAGTCGAGAAAAAGTTTATTACAAAACAACCTCTTTATAAAAGGGTTGTTTGAGTTTTAAACAAAAAACTGTGTTAGTTAAACATATGTGCTATATCCAGTCAAAAATGTATAGGTTGTATATAAGAAAAAAATATGACATGTTATTTTTCTATACAATCTATACATTTTTGAACCATGTTATATCCAAATTTGTTTTATAAATATCATTTTTCTATATAATTTATACATTTTTGAACCGTGTTATATCCGATTTTGTGTTAAAATGCACTGTGATATAAAGAAGTTACTGTTTCCATCTATCTTTATCGATCGACGTTGAATAATACTGTATGGGAAAAGAATCCTACATCCAAGTTATCAAGCGATATATATCGATCAACATCTGTTTCGAAGAAATATCTTAGAATAGCTAAATATCTTTTGTCGTTGAGCCAATCTGAAAATAAAACAGAAATTAAAAGTAATATTCTCCTTCAGTATTATTTGTTTATTATTAGTCGGTTTATATAATTATCTTTATGAATAAATGAGGTGATTTTTTTTTTATCATTTACAAAAAAGTAATTTTCATTCACTTTTATAAAACATCATTGTTCAACTTACACATAAAGCAAGATGTTGTCTGTCTAACAGCCAGCTATAAAGGCACTAAAAAGCAGATTCTGGTGTTTATCTTCCTGGTATTAATTATACATTGATAATGGCTAACACAAACATAACTCTCTAGGTTATTATGTTTCATTATAATTGATGTTATAACCTGCAGGTGGTGAACAGTCAAAGACAGTATCATAATTAGATTTATTGATGAAGCATTTCTTATCATATTTTGTATGCGGAATTAAACTAATAGAAGAGGAAAACTTCAACTTTCATTATTTTTACATTGCAAGAAAAAAATATGTTTTATCAATATCAAACCTGTATTTTTTGTATTCAGAATGTAGGATTCCCAACAAGACAAGATGGCTCTATCTTTCTTCCTTTTGAAAAATAAAGTAAAAACTATAAATATTGTAACATTGTCATTTATTTATCCATTCAAAAATTTAATCATGATGTATTTTCATTATTAAATGAATCCGCGGCTTGTGGATCTTTTAAAAAGTGTGCATCACATATCAACGTTGGGCCAACGTAGATCCAACGTTACCACATAAACTAAAAGCATGTAGAAAATATGCATCTAAATACATACGTTGGGCCAACGGTGTCCCAATATTAGTGCATAAGACTTATTTTTCTCTGGAATTTGTCAAGTTTGTATGACGTTGGCCCATCGTTGGCGCAATGTTGTACATATGATGCCAACAGTTAGCCAACTGTCCGACTATATTTCAACGTTGGGCCAACGTTGTCATGCTATCTGGGTAACAGGAGTATACAGACATAAAAGCAATACTGTCTCTAAAAACTGCTTATAAGTAACAATGTATAATGCCATGCAAGGGAAGTTTTTCCCGGGAAAAGGGTTTCTTTGGGGGTTTCTTATTCAAAAACCGGGGCTTGGAATATGTTGGGGGGAAGTATTTACTCAGTTTGCGTGTTTTTTTGTTTTTTTTTTGTTTTTTTTTACGAATACCTTTTTTCTCAGTTAATACCGATGAATACCCTTTTTCTCAGTTAGTTTTTCTATTATGCTTGACTAACACAGAATCTACAACAAAACATTGCTAATTGTTCTCATTATGGCGTAACACCTGGTATCAGAAGTGGGATGATTTCCATTTGCTTCAGTTCCGGTTCAGCATGGTGTATCCTTGCTGTATTGTTACACAGATATAGTATCATAGCATATTAGCAAATAGAAATATTTTGTTTTGCTCTCATTTTGTGCAATAAATTCATTCAATGATAAGTTTTCCCACGTGATGAAGTGCAACATCCTAGTGTTCCAAATGTATAGGAACCGGATATGCTAATCTGAGTGGGAACTCAAAATTTTCTTAAACACGTATAGCAAGTTTTATCAATTTGTTTAACTCTCAACTTATCTAATTGTTTTGACTGTCTCAAGTCCTTGGTTGAATACCCATAGCCATTCCTCAGATATGACATGTTTACGTTAAGATATTTTACGTAAGATAACGTTAAGGGTAACGTCTTATGCGACGGTAAAACACGTCAATTATTACGTCGATTGTTTAGGTCGTTCTGTTGTCAGTATATAGAGGATATTCAAATGTTTGGAGTGAATATGACTTTAATTTCATCGAGTGAAGTGAAAAAATGTATATCTCATGAGTGCCGAATCATATTCACGACAAACATTTGAATTTTCTTTTTATTATATACATCACTTTCGATAGAAGAGATCAAATCTTGCATTTGCAAGGGGAAGTCTGACACGCAGTTTTGTCCCTTGGCGGTGACATATAAGAACCGCATAACATTAATTAGAATGTAAGGAACATGTTGGTATCAAAATTATTTTGATTTGCCGAAACTTTTTTTTTTTTTTTTTTTTTTTTTTTTTCTCCAGCGTTTTACATGTTAAGCACTGAGCGTCGACGCCATGACGTTCATGTTTTGTTTGGTGACGTTAGTTATGACGTCAGAAACGCGCATTGGCGTGTAAATAATAAAATAAAAAGAAAATTTACTCTTTTTCAGTGAATACCATAAAAATTTTCATCTCGTGTAATGAAAACATCCAAATTTTCACTCGTGCATAATGACCATTAATGTAAATAAGAAAAAAAAGTAGTTCCAGATCTTATATTTTTCACTGCTCAAAGGAGTGAAAATATAAGTTTTATATTTTCACTAGTAAAAATATAACTTTTTCGAAATATGCATTTTATTTCATTAAGAATTCTCTATATTTCATTACTTTGTATATAATAAAAATACGTTATACTCTACTTACGTTGTTAATATATGTAACGTCATTGTACGTTAAGTGATGTTTAGTCAGTGACATGTTAACTTAGCGTAACGCTGATAAATTTATTGAAGACGCCGCTGCGTGACGTCAGCTACAGTCAGACTCCAAAAGTAATTCCACAAAAATGTTTTCTCATAGACTTTAATGCATTTTAATGTTTACAAGACACTTAATATTGTGTAACGTCGTAAAGAAAATACTGATGTTCTGTAATGATTGGAAAGGTAAATGATGCATGTCAAAATATATGACTTTGATAAATATTGGATATCTGTCTTCTTAGATACAATACTTTAAATTTAGAGGAAACTTTAAAAATGGCAGATTTCCATTAACGTCAATGGTGAAGTCGCTTAAAAACTGCCCAAAATGTCTTACACTAAATTTAATTCTTAGTCTCTCAACTTTGCATAGAGAAAATCCAATGAGAATCACAATGAATATTATATAAATCGTCCAGCTTTCAAATGATGTGAACGTTATAAAGATATAAACAATTATTTTTATTATAATTTATTTTTTATAAACATGAAAATGCATTGAACTTTATGGGATTTTTTACACTGTGGAATTACTTTTGATCCCTGACTGCAGTAGCGTTAGTACATTTTTTTTTTACATTTTCAGCAGGATTTTCTGAAATTTCTCAGTGAATTATAATCGATAATTCACTGAGTGAATTATTTCAGTTCGAACATTTTGACGTCATAATTGCTAGGCGACGTTGCTGACGTTGTTGGTAACAACTATAACAATAGTTGACGTTTCGCGGAAAATTTGATAAAATCATGCAACACAAATATAAAGTATGATTTTCTTGATAATCCAGTTCAACTTTCGTGACATTGTTGTGTCTGTATTTCAAGCACAGGAGGATTTTTGCATTAAAGTGAAAACAAGTTGGCGACTGATTTTCAAACTAAACCATGCCTCCTGAAATTCATGCATTGACTGGAACTAATTTGGTAGGAAATCATAATGGCTGAATGTGAAAATTTAAAGGTAAAGCATGAATGAAAATGTAATAAACAATTTATTTGGTTGTTTTGATCGATTATAGAGAAACAATTCACTCGTGACCTGAGGTCTGCTTGTAAAAACTCACTCGCTTTGCTCACTCGTTTTGTACGCGCAAACCTTAGAACACTAGTGAATCATTTCTCTGTAATCGATCAAAACAATCAAATAAACTCTATGTTATTGATATTATGTATTTGGTTCTTGATAGACGTCAGTTCCGAATGTCACCGTTACGTAACGTCGCTGGTATTGTAAAGTTAGGGTGTAACTGTAATTTAATGCGGATGCGTTAAAATTCTGGACAGCGTTTTACTTGGACAATTTTGCACTTTACAATCACCTTTCGTATTCCTCTTCCTCGTGATTCTGTCCTGGAGGGGCTGCGGTTTGTGATTGTGGCACTCCCTGGACTTTTCTCTTACCTTTTTTGCATACCACGCCTGTTGTGTTTGTGCCGTGTGGAGACCCTAGAAAGTCTCCCCGTACATTCATTTAATGGGGTTATTATTTCAAGTGCCAGAGTTTGCACTTTACAATCACCTTTCGTATTCCTCTTCCTCGTGATTCTGTCTGGGAGGGGCTGCGGTTTGTGATTGTGGCACTCCCTGGACTTTTCTCTTACCATTTTTGCATACCACGCCTGTTGTGTTTGTGCCGTGTGGAGACCCTAGAAAGTCTCCCCGTACATTCATTTAATGGTGTTATTATTTCAAGTGCCAGAGTTTGCACTTTACAATCACCTTTCGTATTCCTCTTCCTCGTGATTCTGTTTGGGAGGGGCTGCGGTTTGTGATTGTGGCACATCCTGGACTTTTCTCTTACCTTTTTTAAACTTGATTTAAGTTGTTTAAATTTCGACGTGAGATTTTACGTTAGTAATTATGGCAGAGCTTGTATAATTAGGGAAAGAGTTAGATTATGAAGGTCAGGAATCAACAGAATGGGTTGCCAGGCAACAGGAAATACAAAGGATAGAGCTGCGGAACGCGAGGCGGAGAAAGCCATGGCCGACGCCGAGAAGGCCAGAGCCGAGGCAGAGGCCGAGAAGATCAGTCGAGGCCGAGGTCGAGGAGAAGGTCAGAGTCGAGGCCGAGAAGGCCAGAGCCGAGGGAATGGCCGAGAAGATCAAGAGTCCAGGTCGAGGCCGAGAAGGCCAGAGCCGAGGCAGAGGCCGGGAAGGCCCAGATTGAGACCAATAAAGAAATAGAACTAGAAAGGTTATGGCAGGGTATAGAAAAAAAAGAAATTAGACATTTGCCATAAAACAGAATTACAAAAGGCTGATATGGAGCAGTATAAAGGGAGATATTGGGGGCGGGGTTTTACCAAAATTTGTTGTATTTTACTGATTTTACTCTATTTTTATGTACTTCAATGCAATAACTGGGTATCAGAAGTATCTAATGGACGTATTGAAGTAAATTAAGGTATATTTACAATGAATCCGGTATTGATTTCACTTCACCGACGTGGAGTATTCCGCTAACCGTGGTTTGCATTGACTTCTTTTACGTCCGATTTCGGTAATTCTCCGTTTCAGTTTATCTCTGGTTGATTACTTCCCTTTGATTCCGAAAGTTCACAAAATAGCCGTTGTTTTTGCGGCAATCCACATTTTAGCAATAGTTATACGTCTGCCGTAGACAATTATTTTTGTTTTGCTGTTCAAAAAAAACAAAAACAAAAAAACTTCAAGATCCAACATGAATTTTCTGATGGGTGTTCCAAACACGGAATACACACGTTGGCCGTTGACAAAACACGGACCATTCTTCACGGACTTACGGACCAATAAAAATTCCGTGTCCGTGAATAGTCTGTATATATAGTAAACTTAACTGCTAATTGGTCCGTGAGTAGTTCATGGTCCGTGAATAGTCCGTAATTGGTGCATCGTACATCGGTACGTTATAGATCTAGCAATCAGATCGTCTGTGAAAAGTCCTTGGTCCGTGAATGGCCAGTTATGGTCCGAAAATTGGTCCGTAAATGGTCCGTAGCAGCAATGACATAGTCAGTTAATTGAACACTACAAAATAACTAAATAATAAATCATAATTTTAATTGTCTCTTATGACCTGTAATCTAAACATTTGAGTTTTTGATAATTTGACTTGTCGTACTGACTGTGTAATATTTTGTCACCTTGGATGAAACCGTTTTTGGCACTTTGAACATGTGAACATAAAGCCAGAATCCGGCATGCGGCAGATACAAAACAGTGGAATTCCGGTCACTTTAAACAAAGTGAATAAGTGAACTCAGGAACTGGTACAGTCAGATCCACATCTAGTCCCCAACACCAAAGGAAAAGACAGAAAAATACAATTAAGCAGCCACAAAATGAACAGATGGCAAGCAGAGTTGCAACTTTTTCCCAAAATGGTGGCAACTCTGTTATTCAAACGTAACTGAATTATCTTAAACATACATAATTATTAAAAGTAAAACTTTAGAAAATGAACACTACATACGAGTAACATTTAACAAAAGTACCACAATGAAAGTACCGCCTAAGAATGGTCAGTAATGAATTACTCGGGGGCGTATGTGTGTGTTGCGGGGAGGAGGTGGGGGTGCGGGAGGCTTAAGCTAGCTTTACGGGATCCCAACCCTCGCCCTCAACTTCCATAGTGGTTAAAATATATATTTGTTCGGTCCGTGTGGAGGTCTTCTAACTCATCCATTTATCATTACGGGCAACAAACAAATCACAGATAAAGCCAATAATGAAGCACAACTGATAATTTTCTGTGTGGGAAAACTGTTATGTTTTTTGTATTTCTGTTTTAAGAGTAGCATCGGGACCTAGGGTGAAGTGGCTAGCTGTAAAAGTACTTTAAAACCCTCTGTGGTTTACTCTGCTGACCGTTCTATGGCGGTGGTCCCGGTGTTAGTCTTACTCTTTGTTGCTTTGTGGTTTATTCTACAAGGCGATTTGTTTTATGTCTTAACCTTGTGTTTTTCAGTCCTTTTAGCATTGCGATTACCTCGCTTGGGGAAGAAAGAGCTAATCTTAGTGCTTTTCTTGCGTTTGTTCGAGTTGTATTTGTTTGGTTTTATCGGTTTCCTCTTCCTCTAGGTGTCTGGAAAGGGCTGCGGTTTGTGATTGCGGCACTCCCTGGACTTTTTTCTTACCTTTTTTTTTTTTGATTCTTAAGTCCTTTGATAAGATGATCCCTCATTTTAGAGACAGTATATGTTATGCCACTAGGATCAAATCCATTGTCGATGTTGACCATATTTGCAATGGTGTAAAACCACAGTCATTTGTATTCGTTTGTACAGAGCATTTAAATTGTCTAACAAAGATTTTCGGCATAGGGCTAAACATCATATTTGCAATTGCCATTTCAGCGGCACTTGAAATGTAAGCACCGCCTGCACTATCATACAAGTTTACAATATCATCGTCGCAATTAAATTCCGAGAAACAAATCCAGTGCACACATACATCATTAGGATGGGTATCAACAATCTGTACAATTGGATTTCTTCAATGTACATGTAGGTATACCTATGACAAAGTAACATCACGCTATCCATAACGTCACGTTATTCTGATTTTGATATTACTCCTCATATGCAGGCCTTTACGCAGACTTTTGAAATGGAGGGTGCAAATCTTTAGCTATTCTGTAAAGGGGTGCAAATGCTAAGGAAATACCGATTTTGGAGCAAAAATTAGGGGTGTAAAGTGAGTTTTGGGTCAAAATCTGCATGAATGTATATTACATGGTCATGTTTGAATTTTATAGTAGCGTTGGGGATATTAAAAATTCTGATTTAGGGGAGGGAATAGTTTGCTTGGGGGAGGGAAGTGGGGGAAAGGGGGGAGGGAAGTGGGGGAAAATTGGAGGGAAGTGGAGGTAAGGGGGAAGGGAAGTGGGGAATGCTACCCCCTGTCCACCCCCTCAGATGAGGAAGCGGCTAGTTATGATAAACCGAAAGAGGCGTTGTTAAAGAATTTTGATATGACAGAACGCGGATTTCGTAAGAAATTTCGTTATAGTAGCCCTGAGAACAAAGAGACTTTTATTCAGTTTAGTAGTAGACTTAATAGTTATTTAAGTAAATGGTTAGCGATGGCGAAAGTGGAAAAGACATACGAAGTGGTGTGCGATTTTATGGAACGTGACCAATTTTTAGAATCAGAAATAGAGAACTGTATGTCCATTTGAAGCCCAAGACGTTTAAGAATTTAGATGAGATGGCTACAGAAGCCGACTTGTTTGCTGAAGCACGGGCGGCGTATCTAGTGGCGTAACGAAAGGACAACGCGAGAATAGGGATAGCAAAGGGTTTAGTAAGGTCGAGCCAAGTAGGTCGGGCAACAAGACGGAAATTAAGCGCAGAATTTGTGAGAAACCACATCTAACTTACAAGTGTTGGAACAATCCTGACAGGAAAGTAGCGTCAAGCGCGGATGTAGTCAATGACGAATGGAGGTTGGTGACTGCCTCTAGTGCGGACACTAGTAATCCTCAACTTAAGGGAGATAATTCGTTTAACAGGGGCCGCGGTAATTATCGAGGTCGAGGTTATGGTAGAAGAATAACCGCAGTCAAGGTAGAGGCATTGTAAATAAGTGATAATGCAACAGAGGGAGGCCACGAGTTTAACATTTGTAAGGTAAATGGACAAAAGGGGTCCAGTGACGGTGTAGAGTCTATTTACCAGGGTAAGGTAGATGATTCCTTGCATTCAGATGTGAAAAACAAAGAAGGGGTTTGCTACTTTTTGAAGTCACGGTTGCCAACAGCACCAGGTACCGCTGACGGTCAGAAAGTTGTAGTCCTCAGGAATACCGGTTGTACCGGGGTGGTCGTGATCACAGGATCAGTTGATTGGTACAGAGTCAACAGTAACTCTGATAGATGAAACTACACAAAGGCATCCTTTAGTAGTCATTAATGTTTGTTTGTGTTGAGGTTTTACGGCCCAGTCAACCCAATGGGGTCATGTCGAGCGCGGTCAGTTTACCTAACCACACGTTTATTGGGCAGGCTTAGTCCTCTAAGCGGTTAACCAGTATTGTGCACATTCTTTCGCCAGAAACTGACAACTGCCCTTCTTGAATCAGCGGAAAGGGAGAGAATGACCGTAGAAAATATTTCATGATCAATCTCCACGGTAGAATGTTGCCGATCTCGGCGGGGGTTGAACCCGCGACCTCCTGGTCTCCAGTCGGACGGCGCATCCAACTGAGCCACCGAGGCCGGCTAGTCATTAATGTCGATTGTCTATTTTTTAGGGTCAAACTGAGGCATTGTGCATGGCTGATACTTTGTATGACTTGGTAATTGGCAACATTGATAGTTCTAAGTTACAAGATATGTCCCATTTTTTCAGTGGGTGTAGTTACAAGGGCCCAGGCTAAGCAAGAGGAGAAAGCATATAAAAAACGTAAGGTCCCCGATCAGAATCTGAGTGAAAACAAACAAGCATTCCGGGACGCTCAAATGTCCGATCCCAAGTTAGAGCATATAAGGCGCAGAGCCGACTCAGTAGTTACTAAGAGTCGTGGTTTGAATAGGGGCGAAACTAAAATAGTTAAGAGAAGGGACTTGTTGTACAGACAATTTACTTAGGGAAATACAACTTATCGTCCCGAGTAGTTTTAGAGAGAAGGTTCTGAAACTGGCTCATGACTCATTGATGGCCGGACATTTAGGCATTTAGACAGACTTTTCTCACAGTTGTAGATGATTTCTTTTGGCCAGGTAGTTGTAGTGATATAACAAGGTTCTGTAAGTCATGTAAGACTTGTCAGAGAGTATTTCACCTGAGGTGTAATCAATACCCCGTCCAAAAGAGTTACGTGCGGTAGAACCTTCATAAGAGACCTAGTAATCTCGTAAGGGATAGCCGCTGGTTATGCACTCAAAATCCTTACGCGAACTTCCGGCCATGACTTACGAGACATCCAAATGTCAACAAACGGGTAAGTTATCCTGATTTATTGATTTTTCGTCAATTTCATAGACATATTTTGAAAAATCGGACAATGCTATTCCCAGCAACTTTCATTTCTACGTCGGAAAAGATAGGTGTAGACTTAGAAAACAAGCGGCTATTTTTATTGCAGTTTCACCCGGAGCCCACGCCTATCTTTTCCGACGCAGAAATAAAAAATGTTGGGAATAGCATTGTCCGAATTTTCAAACTATGTCTATGAAATTGACGAAAAATCAATAAATCAGAATTTATCCGTTTGTTGACATTTGTGTGTCTCTTAAGTAATGGCCGGAAGTTCGCGTAAGGATTTTGAGTGCACTAACAGCGGCTACCATTTACGAGATTACCAGGTGTGCATTAAGAACGAATATATAATTTAGTAATCAGTCTATACGTGGTCAGGATAATTTGGGAGCAGTTTACCTTAGCAGGTTAGTGTGGTGTAATCAGTACTTCGTCCAAAAGAGTTACTTGCGGTAGAACCTCCATAAGAGAATTACCATTAAGAATGTATATATAATTTAATAATCAGTCTATACGTGGTCAGGATAATTTGGGAGTAGATTATCTTAGCAGGTAATCCGTCCAAGGTTGCACTTGTATATAGTTCTGCTGTCAGCTTTTTATTTTAGCGGCTGTTACTGTGTCGTGGCAAAGAAAAAAACGGGATTTTCCTCTTAAGGAGGGCCTTTGTTACGACTCTGAGCAGACCGCGGCGCAAGCTGACCACATTCTAGTATTTATATAGGTGGTACTGTTTCACCTGTGGTACCACTTGTTTATAAATAGTAACTTTAATAAGGCTAAACTGGTTGCTAAACGCATAAAGCGTGAAAAGCGCATAAAGCGTGGAAGTGATGTATTTCAAGGTTATAGCCTCACCAGTGTGGGGAATCCACGTGACCAAATGACTAGGTACACAGAGTTTGTTACTATTTTTAGCTTCGCATAAGGTAGGATTTTTAGAATATCTCTATTCATACCGAATGGAATTTGTTCAAACTAGAGCAGGTGTTTGTAAAACACTATGCTCCCAACTGCCTGACTCTAACACTGCTTAACTCCAACACTGCTTGCCCATGACGGTAACAACAGTACAAATATATCAGATTTCAATGTTATTTTATCAAAGGGAAATAACTCTAAAATAGGAGATAATTGAAATAAGAAAAAAATATGGGTCACATATTTTTTCATGACGAATCAAACTATGAAATTTCAAAACATTAGCTTACATGGTTCTAAATTTATGCTATACACAATAAAGCAATGACATTAAATGGCCAGAAATTGCGAAGGGCCAGAACTCCAACATTTCACTTAATTGGTTCAAAATTTAAGCAGGTGATCTCCTCAATCCCAATCAGTATACCAAATATCATGGCTTTGGCTTAAACACTTTTTGAGATATCTTGCTGACAAGGTCAAAATACCTAGAACTACAAAGGGCCATAACTACGTCAATTTTTCATGGAATTCCCTAAAAAACAAATCAGGTAATCTCCACATCATCCCCAATCAGTATATAATATTTCAAGACCCTAGCTTAAGTACTTTTTGAGAAGGTCAAATGCGCAAAACTACAAAGGGCCGTAACTTTATCAATATTTTTCACGGAATTTCTCAAAATATAATCAGGTAATTTACACATAATTCCCACTCACTATATCAAATTTCAAGAACCCAGCTTAAATACTTTTCAAGATATCTTGCTCACAAGATTTAATTCTGATTTTTTAAAAGGGGCATAACTCTAAACAAACATGCTAGACAAGAAAAAAATATGGGTCAGCTATTTTTTCATTGGGAACCCAAATATAAAATTTCAAAACCCTAGCATGCAGGGTTCTTAAGATATGGCATGCACAAAAGAGCTTGACGATTCAAACAGACAGATGGACAAATGAAGGCAAAATAATATGCCCCATCAATTCCATTCAAAACTGTGGGCATAATCAGGTCATCTACTCATCGCTACCAATCTATTCATCAGGTTTCAAGGCTCCAGCTTCAATAATTTTTAGATATTTTGCTGACAAGGGATACATGCCCAAATTTACAAAGGGCCATTACTTACGAAATATTTTTCAGAATTTACAAAAAAGTTAATCAGGTCATCTACTCATCATTACCAATCAATTCACCAAGTTTCAAGTCTCTAGATCTAACAGTTTTTGAGATATATTGCTGACAAGATAAAAATGCCGAAAATAACAAAGGGCCATAACTCAATAAGTATTTTTCAAAATTTATTCAAAAGTTAATCAGGTTGTCTACTCATTATTACAAATCCATTCACCACATTTCATGGCTCTAGTTCTAATAATTTTTTAGATATTTTGCTGACAAGGTAAAAATGCCCAAAATCACAAAGGGCCATAACTCAAGAAGTATTTTTCAAAATTTCTTCAAAAGTTAACTAGTTTGTACTCATCACTACCAGTCTATTCATCAAGTTTCATGGCTCTAGCTCCAACAGTTTTTGAGATATTTTGCTGGCAAGGTAAAAAATGTCCAATATTACAAAGAGCCATAACTCATGAAGTATTTTTCAGAATTTCTTCAAAAGTTAATCAGGCCATCTACTCATCACTACAAATCCATTTACTAAGTTTCAAGGCTCTAGCTCTAATAGTTTTTGAGATATTTTGCTGACAATGTAAAAATGCCCAAAATTACAATGGGCCATAACTCAAGAAGTGTTTTTCAAAATTTCTTCAAAAGTTAATAAGGTTGTCTACTCATCACTACTAGTCTATCCATTAAGTTTCAAGGCTCTAGTTCCAACGGTTTTTGAGATATTTTGCTGACAAGGTAAAATTGCCCAAAATTACAAAGGGCCATAACTCATGAAGTATTTTTCAGAATTTCCTCTAAAGTTAATCAGATCATCTACCCATCTCTACAAATCCATTTACTAAGTTTCAAGGCTCTAGCTCTAACAATTTTTGAGATATTGTGCTGACAAGGTAAAAATGTCTAAAATTACAAAGGGGCATAACTCAAGAAGTATATTTCAAAATTTCTTCAAAAATTAATCAGGTTGTCTACTCATCACTATCAGTCTATTCATCAAGTTTCAAGGCTCTAGCTTAAGTAGTTTTTTTTTTTTTTTTAGATATTTTGCTGACAAGTTAAAAATGCCCAAAATTACAAAGGGCCATAACTCATGAATTATTTTTCAGATATTTTTCAAAAGTTAATCAGGTCATCTACTAATCACTATAAATCCATTAACTAAGTTTCAAGGCTCAAGCTCTAACCGTTTTCGAGATATTTTGCTGACAAGGTAAAAATGCCCAAAATTACAAAGGGCCATAAGAAGTTTTTTTCAAAATTTCTTCAAAAGTTAATCAGGTTGTCTACTCATCATTACCAGTCTATTCACCAAGTTTCAAGGCTCTAGCTCCAACATTTTTTTAGATATTTTGCTGACAAGGCGTGGTGGTTGGGTGGTGCGAAGGTGTGGTGTATCTTACGTCACCGGGGCGTCCAACTGATATTGGCTTACAGTTGGGCAAGGCCTGCTATCCTTGTAGCAGGTAAGGATAGATGGGAATATTTTTATTTCTTCTGTTTCTTCACTTTCATTCCTGTTCCTTTCTTCCCTGTCCCTCTCTTTAATCTCTTCTACTATCTCTTCTATCACTTTTCTCCCTTTCTCTGGGAGACGACACAAAATGACCCACAAGGGTTGACGTGTCGTTAAACCCCAACACAATCAATCAAATGCTGACAAGGTAAAAATGCCCAAAATTACAAAGGGCCATAACTCATGAAGTATTTTTCAGAATTTCTTCAAAAGTTAATCAGGTCATCTACTCATTACAACAAATCTATTTATTAAGTTTCAAGGCTCTAGCTCTAACAGTTTTTGAGATATTTTGCTGACAATGTAAAAATGCCCAAAATTGCAAAGGGCCATAACTCAAGAAGTATTTTTCAAAATTTCTTTAAAAGTTAATCAGGTTGTCTACTCATCACTACCAGTCTATTCATCCAGTTTCAATAGTTTTTGAGATATTTTGCTGACAAGATTGCATCCATATTTTTTCAAAGGGCCATAACTCTGAAAAAGGGCATAATCCTGTCAAGAAAAAAACATGTGTCGGCTATTTTTTCATGAGAAATCCATATAAGAAATTTCAAAACAGTAGCGTTCACGGTTCTAAAGTTATGCTATGCATCAAAAAGCGTGACGGACGGACGGACGAACAACCCATGCAGAAGCAATATGCCCCTCCAACTTCTTTGAAGTTGGGGGCATAATAAAGCGCAGAGTACGCGGAAAATCGAGCTCTTTCTGGTGGTGTAAGCGCTATTCTGCGATCTGGTCTAATTCTCGAGAACATTCGAAGAATGTTTTTGCTGTCAATCTGGGCTACCGGGACAATGTACATGAATTTTGACGAAAAACTCTTCGAATGTTCTCGGGTATCAGAATAGCGCTTACACCACCAGAAAAAGATTGATTTTCCGCGTACTCTGCGCTTTATTGGAACAAATTCCATCAGGCATAAATCGAGATATTCTAAAAATCTTACCTGGCGCGGATCTAAAAATAGTAACAAACTCTGTGCATCTAGTCATTTGGTCACGTGGATTCCCCACACTGCTTACAATATATACACCCACCCACACTGTCCCAATGAAGGTCAATCAGGCAACGAAACAGCGCCGTCAATGGACAGTTCGGTGAGTGGGTATTTTCATATTAATATTAATTCTTTGTAGGTTCTTCTGTTCGAAACGTATTCGAGTCTGAACAGGAAACCCGCAAACTATATATTGCACCGAGCGGGCAGCGCTAGGTTGCTGGTCGGGGTTTCTCAGGTTGCGTGAATTGTAGTTGCTGTCGTGAAGGGGTGCCGGGTCAACTCGGCACATAGCAAACGGCACATAACCAACTCGGCCCATACCATCTCGGCACATAGCAAACTCGGCACATAAATATAGTTATATATCTGTACATTTTTTATGCGTCTATTTATAAACATAGTTTACACTTTTTATAGATAGTTATAAAAAAGAAAAGTTAGGAAAGATAAATTTATTTATTTTTTTTTCTTCAAATTATATCTTTACCCATTCAGTAGACCATGAAAAGGGCACAATTGTTACTCTAATAGATTACTTAGTTACACAGGGGTATATAGCAGTTTTTCTTGTTTCTATTCTAAAACGTATATGTTTTTCAGCAGAGATAAAAATGTCAGAGTTTTTCATCTGAAAATTTCCTTTTATTTTTTTATAGCCCATTTTTTAGCCTGTATAATTTTGACCCACTTAAAATCCACTTTTATGTAGAGAACCTTGGGTTTACAGGGATAAACATTATTTTCTTATTTCTGTTAAAAATAGATTGTGGGTACTCGTTAGAACCGCCTCGTCGAGGCTAAATGTTCTTCGCTGTTTGCTCACCTAAGCTGTAGGTCATGAGAACATTCAGCCAAAGAACCAAAGTTCTTGACCTGCTAAGGTGCTGAGCATGCACACTGAAAGTTTGACCGTACGGACTGTCCGAATGACGCTTTTTATTCCGTCGTGACTCATACTATATTTTTTCATATTTCAACTCTGTAAGATAGTCTGAGGGAACTATGTACCCCAGTTTAGTATTTGAGCCCCGTCGTGAGAAAACCCCGGGGCCACCTGCAAACTGCATGTGCGAACAATAAAGGTGCAGATCAACCGCGCAGTCTGATCAACGCTTTTGTTGTTCGCTACTTGGAAAGTATGATTACTTAGGTTGCTGTATGCCAAAACTCGTGGGTTTTGAGACTGAGCAGGCCAGTTTTTGTCTAACCTGATCGATCGGAACCCCCGAAAAAAAGGTAATAGAAAAGTCCAGGGAGTGCCACAATCACAAACCGCAGCCCTTCCCAGACCCCAAGAGGAAGAGGAAACCGACAAATCTAAACAAGCACAAACCGAACGAACGTACGAAAAGCACTAAGATTAGCTCTCTCTTCCCCAAGCGAGGTAATCGCAATACTAAAAGGACTGAAAAACACAAGAACAAAATGACACACGGAAAGACATACAACAAATCGCCTCGTAGAATAAACCACAAAGCAACAAAGAGTAAGGCTAACACCGGGACCACCGCCTTAGAACGGTCGGTAGAGCAAACCACCGGGGGGGGGGGGGGGGGGGGGAGGGGGTGCGAGGGGGTTTAAAGCACTTTTACAGCTAGCTAACTTCAGGACAGGTTTTTAAACGACGAAGCCCAAATAGTCAAACAGGTGGTTTCCAGGAGTAAATTTTATTTCTGCTCAAAATCATAGATTGTAGTTGCTCGGTAGAATCGCTTCTAAGCTGACATTATCATTATAAATAGTTGCCACCTTCAAGTTAAAATGATTAAAGTTCAAAGGCAACCTTTAATTGGTTGTTTGTGGATTAAAGTATTCAACATAACAATAGATAATTGGACTAATCAGTTGATTATGGGCCGAGTTGGTTATGTGCCGAGTTTGCTATGTGCCGAGTTGGTTATGTGCCGAGTTTGCAATGTGCCGAGTTGTCCCACAATCTCGTGAAGCTTGCATGAAACTGGATGACCCTGTTCATTAACAGGCATCACTCAATAAATGTACGTGCTAGATCCACCCCAAGTTGTTGTTTGTGCACTTGCACTTGGTGACACATTTTCAATGGGTATAACAGGTGGAAACATTGCTAGACGTCTCCTCATTTGGGCGAATAATGCTACATCAGCAGCTGTACGTGTTATGGGCAAACGAGCGCAATTATCAAAGGGAACCTGAATGTCAAGGAGGAACACTTTTGAACAAAGATTGCACTTCTTCACGATTGTATCCAACAAGTGTTTTGTACATGTAGAAAATTAATATTGACAAACTTTTACAAGGTGTTTTTGGAATGAAAGACATCGATTTCATGTATTTTGAGAAACCTTTTCCCTCAAGAAGAGGTTACAGCTTATGTTGATGGAAAGAACTTACGGCTTGCATAAATAGAAATGGAGTAATTTGCAAAATAAAACAGGCGTTTTCTGAGGTAAATTCTTGAATAATTTTGAATTTTTTCCCACACTTTTACCTCTATCGTGCTTATTATTAAAAATCTTGAATTTTTTACCTACCTTTACCCTGCAGCACCTTGTATGCATTGCTGTGATATAAATCTTTTGCAATTTTCGTAAATAGAATTCGAGTTACCCCCAAAATAAAATAGGTGATTTTCAGGGGAAAATTTAACAGTTTTCGTGTCATTTAATTTCGTGTTTGACAATACGTCCTTGGACCTTATTTTATGTGTTTTGTGATGAAATAACACGTTTCCTCACAGTCGTAAATGCTTTTAGAATATTCGCAATGTTTCTAGCCTTCTCCGCATTTCACAAAGTTCGCAGTAATGGCGGACCATTATTCTAACACGGAGATGCCAAAAGTTGGAGTTGATCCTATACTACTCTCCCTCTGATCATAATTCGGAAGTCGGGTGTGTTTGACATTTGTAATGTCAGTGACATTTAGGATTGCGACATTTGGAATGTCATATCCCTGATTATCGTTCGGACATTATAATCAGTATAAAGCCGTATATATGGAAATGGAGTTTGCATATGACGTTAAGTGGGCGACGTTGCCGACGGTTAGCGACGCTCACCGTCGACCACGCCGACGTCATTAAAAGGGAAATAAGTCACGGATGAGTCACATCGACATCAATGATTTGTCTATCATGGTGTCGGGGATTCAGCCGCGACGTCAATGACGTCACTGTACGGTGACGTGCGTCATTGGAGAATAATGGGTAGAATCATAACAGCAGACTTCATTTTGTATTATTGTAGGATATGTCCTTAGTCTTTGTTTTGTTTATTGTAGTTGTGTCCTTCCAAGAACATTTTATGTTCAATACCTAAACAGAGAGCAGGAGGTCGAGCAGAGGCCGACAAACGAATTCGTGGAAAAAATTGGAATCTCAAACAGCGCGTAGGCCGTGTTAAAATAGAACATATTCTAAAGTGAAATGTATCGCGGGAAAATGCGTCAAATATGAGCTCTAAATAAGATGAACAGTGCTCTAGAGTAAGAAGGAAGAAAACGAACTGCAATAGGGTGAAGGAAGGGAAGACAGGCAATCTCTTCACATTGGCGCAGAGTTCTCCTCATTTTGGTTGGGGTCATACTTAGAGTATAAAATTGATTAACCAAGCCAGGTATGTCCCCAGCCGTGCAGCTTGGAATTGTGTATTGTATTGTTATCTGTATTGTGTAGTATATGTAAAAAACAAAAAAAAAGTTGTTAAAAGTTCTAACTTTGTTAGAGTCTTCTGTGTAGTGGTACAGTTAAGCATCGCCCAACCCGGAGCTTAAGCAAACTGGAAGTTTTAGTTAACTTCGGTGCGTCCTAGCCGCCTATGCCCACTACCCATTGCGGCTCCATATGAAATTTGGCTTTGATTGACCCATTGGTTTTTGAGGGTAACATGTTTAAAGAGTTTTCCCTATATGAGTCTATGTAAAACAAGTGACCCCTGGGGCGGAGCCATTTTTGACCCCAGGGCTATAATTTGAACAATCTTGGTAGAGGTCTAGAAGACACATACATAATATCAACGGCCTGGTCCTTTTAGTTTCAGACAAGTAGATTTTTAAAGTTTTACCTGGAGTGTATGTAAAATAACTGACCTTCCTGTAAAAAGGTCAAGGTCAGCCCAAAAGGTTATCATTTTTTTCAAACTTTTATTTGGCCCCCGTCCCCAGTGCTGCATACCAAGTCCTGGGGCCACTGGCCCTTTGGTTCCGGAGAAGAAGATTTTAAAAGGGTTTTATCATGTATGAACGTGGCGGCTATCTTGGTCAAGTGAACCAGATGCGGTGCACAAACTTTCGTTCCCCTTACCCATTGCGGCTCTTGGTCATGTGATTCAAATGCGGCGAACAAACTTTCGTTCCCCATACCCATTGACGTTCCTATGAAATTTGACTTTGGATGACCCAGTAGTTTCTGAGGAGAATGTTTGAAGAGTTTTCCCTATACGAGGGGACTCCTGAGGCAGGGCCATTTTTTGACCTCAGGGCTGTAATTTGAACAACCTTGGTAGAGGTCCACAAATAAAGCTACATACCAAATATCAAAGACGTGGACATTCTAGATTCAGACAAGATTTTTGAAATTTTGCCTATGGGAGTATGTAAAAATTGACCTTTCCGTTGAAAAAGTCAGTCAATCCAAGGTTATTATTTTTTCAAACTTTATTGGGCACATGTCCTCAAGCTGCATACCAAGCCCCAGGGCCACTGGCCCTTTGGTTTCCGGAGATTTTAAAAGGGGTTTTGTACCATATATGGGCGTGGCGGCTATCTTGGTCAAATGACCCAGATGCGGTGCACAAACTTTCATTCCCCTTACCCATTGAGGCTCCATATGAAATTTAGCTTTGATTGGCCCAGTGGTTTCAGAAGAGAAGATGTTTGAAGAGTGTGGACGACGGATGGACGGACGGACAACGGAACCTGCCTATACTATAAGCTGACCTTTGAGCCTAAAGGCTCAGGTGAGCTAATAATAAATGCACTTTGATGAAGTACGGAAAGATATATGTTATAGTGACCTTTAAACTTGCATGTACATCACGGCATCTTTAGTAGATGTACTTATACATCAAATTTGGTAAGCCTAGACCATATGATACAGGAGATTTGCACAAGACAGGCTTTTTGTATAAAAGAGGTCAGAGGTCAAAATATAGGTCACATGAACTTCTTTTTTTGTACGCGACACATCGTCTTGTAGATACGAGGGATGTTCGAAATGAATTGCTTATTTCTATCTGGAGACTTCAGATTTCAAGTTAGCCCAAAAGTACTCATTTCATGCCCTTGAAGTACTCCCCGTGGCTAGAAATGCAAAGTTTCAGCCGATGTATCCACTTCTTGAAGGCGTCACGGTACGCTGATTTGGGCACAGTAATAAGGTACTGATGAATGGCAGATCCAAGTGCCTGTCGGGACCGGTATTTCCGCCCAGCAAGGAATGCTTTCAATTTCGGAAACAAAAAGAAATCACATGGGGCAAGGTCTGGGGAATACGGGGGGTGAGGCAAAACAGTTACTTTTTCTTTCTTCAAAAACGCCGTAACTATTGCGGAGGTATGAGCTGGGGCATTGTCATGTAGAAGACGGACATGTTTAAAACCAGTGGCAGGGCGTCGTTTCTGATAATACTTTTTCAGTGTCTTCAGTACTATGTCTTTGTAGTACTTTCCGGTGATGTTTTTGCCCTTTTTCACTGGCACTTTTATTGCGACTCCTTCACCAGAGAAGATTGCATACGAAACCTTCTTTGTACTCAAAGAACGTTTGGCAATTATTGGGCGTTTGCTGTGTTTAGTGGCCCAGATCTTATTGCTAACCTTTCTGACGGGCTCAAAATAATGGACCCAGGTTTCATCACCTGTGACGACATTGGCAAACTGCTTTTTATCATATTTTGGAAACATTTGAAGCAGCTTTTTGGCCACTTTAACCCGTTGCCTCTTTTGCTCGTCAGTCAACAGATGTGCCACCCATCTAGCAGAAATCTTTCTGACTTTCAAATGCTTCTTCAAAATAAGGTGAACCGTTGATAGTGATATGCCTACCTTTCGTGCAATATCACGAACTGTAAATCTGGCATCTCCTTCAATGATTTCCTTTATTTTGGAAACGATTTCTTTACGAGATGCAGATTTTGGCCTACCTGATTTCGGTGCATTTTTGATGGACTCTACACCAGACTCAAATTTGTTCTTCCACCGCCGAACCGTGTCATAAGACACACAAGAAGGTCCAAAAGCAGTAGAAATTTCAGTCATCAGCTTCTTCAAAGAACAACCAAGTTTTGAGCGAGCTTTGATGTAAGCCCGTATTTCATCTTTTTTTGTCGACGCTTCTACCAACCATTTTTACTGCAGTGGTCAATGACTGCGTGTATTCAAATGGCAAATTTTATGTCTTACACTTAGTCTAACATGTACATTTATATACCATTGTGTAGATATTGAATAGCCCTATACAGGTATGTATTGGGTTTTATCGTGCCCCACGTGGATATCGAGCTAGAGGACAATAAGCAATTCATTTCGAACATCCCTCGTATACACCAAATACGGTAGGCGTAGGTTGTAGATTACAAGAGATATGCTCCAGACAAGATCTCGGAAGGACAAAAGGCCGGAATGACGAATGGAACGAAGGACTGGATGTAGAGTCGGACGATCGGGGACTAATGATTGGAGCATGGCCACTGTCGATTACACTATACAAGGGCTCATGGTCGTATCCAGAATATAGTTTCAATGCTGCTATTCCTTCGGATTTCGTTTTACTGAATTCAACGCTCCTTTGTCATATCAAACATTGTTGATTAATATCTATATATGTTTGTGCAGTCTGCTCAACTCTGCTATTTAATCACAATAATTTCAACAGCATGAGAAAAACTACGAAGTCTGTTACGTTGTTTTGGATAGAAGGTGATCACGAAACGATAGAACTTCCAAAAGACGAGCATCCTACACTGTTAGTGATTGATCTAATGATGCCGTTAAGAATGATATGTAGAGAGAAGATTGAAATAAAAACACCTGAAGATGTATTATAAAAGGTCTCATCTGTTGTACTTGGAATGAAGTTTAAATACACTGAAGTGGTCGGTGATAATTACCAAAATGATGAATCAATCAAATCAGAAGAAAGAGCAAGGCGTGGGCAAGTACAAATGCAAGACGTGGAAAACCAGGTTTTCCAATATGATCTGAAAAGCAAGACGCACAAACTGTCTGGAATTATCAGGTGAAATGATCCCTACCCGAAGGAATATAGAAAATGTAATGTTAGTTGAAGTGACAGTATTGTAGATATAATGTACACCAGATAATGTAAAGAGATATAATCCTACCAAGTATCATAAGACTCATTCAAACGGCTACTGAGCTATACACTAAAACTAAAAATATATATATACAAAAAGGGGGATAACTAGAAAACCAAAAGCCTAACAGTTGTCATTCTTGTATGTGGCACTCTACCTTGTCCTATTCTATAATCCTACCAAGCATAATAAGAATCTTCCAAATAGTTATGGAGTTATAGATTGAAAACAGAAAGTCTACTTGAAAGAGGGATAACCGGAAAACAATAACCGACACAGTGGCTCGATGGTAGAGCGTCGGCTTTGTGACCGGGAGGTTGCGGGTTCGATCCCCGGCCGGGTCATACCAAAAATGGTACTAGCTGCTCTTTCGCTTGGCGCTCAGCATTAAGAAAGTTGAGCTAGAACTGGTCAGCTCAGTGTCAGTATAATGTGACGGGTGGAATATCATGTCAAAGTGTCTGGGGCGTGATATTTCAGTGAGGCAGCACTCTAAAAATGAGCATTGAGCTCCCTGCCATATCCAGACACCGTCGCGATATGACTAAAAAATTGTTGAAAGTGACGTTAAGCCCAAATACAACAAACAAACAAAACTGGAAAACAAAAAAGGAGAGAGTTGTCATTCTGGTACATGACACTCAGCCTCGTCCTATTCTATAATCCTACCAAGTATCATTAAACTATTTCAAACGGTTTCCGAGTTATGGACTGTAAACGAAAAATGTCAATATAAAAGGAGGGTGAACTGGAAAACAAAAAAGCGTGAGAGTTACCATTCTTATACACAGCACCCCGCCTCGCCCCATTCTATAAATCCTACTAAGTATCATTAAACTATTTCAAACGGTTTCCAAGTTACAGACTGAAAACGAAGAAAACGTCTATATAGAAAAGCACAGAAGTTGTCATTATTGTACTTGGCACTCCACCTGGCCCTATTCTATAGTCCTACCAAGAAATTGTTAAAATATTTTGAACTTTTTCCGAGTTATAGACTGATAACGAAAAAGTCTACATAAAAAGGGGATGCTTGGAAACAAAAAGTGCAAGAGTTGTCATTCTTGTACATGACACTCGGTCTCGCCTCATTCTAAAATCCTACCAATAACATAAAATATTTCAAACGGCTTCCGAAGCTATAGACTGAAAATGAAAATATTCAATATAAAAGGAGGATAACTGGAAAACAAAAAGCACGCGAGCTGTCATTTTGTACACTGCACTCCGCCTCGCCAGTTCTATAATCCTACCAAGTATCATTAAAATACTTCAAACGGTTTCGGAGTTAAAGATTTGAAACAAAAACAAGAGGCCAAAGGGCCACAATTCGCTCACCTGCCCATTGTGCAAATGGAGAATTGTTAGAAATTGATGATGGAAAAAAGAAATGAAAGCATGAAAGGTAATTCCCTAGTGCTTCATGTCAAATTTGGTCCTAATTTGGAGGTTTTTTTTGTGTAGTCTATTTTTAGCCATGGGTTCAGCTGATTTGGAGAAGATTTTTGCTTAAAGTCTATTTTTAGCTATGGCAGCCATTCTGAGCTATGGATTTGCATAAAAAACGTTTAACTTGTTGTTCCCTTTTGCCAACATGTTAAATATGAAATACGGACCCAAAGGGCCCAGTGGTATTAGAGGAGGTTTTATCTGAAAGCATGGTTTTTTTCCACATGTATATGGCTTAGGCGAGGAGCATACATGCCCTTGAACATGTTTTTCATAAAAATTTGTATATTTGATCATTCCTCACAACTTGCATTTTTGCCCAAGTCCATAGCCTGCAGTCGGGACATTTGTAACCCCAAGTATGACGATCATAGTTTCCTCAGTTTTTATGCAAAATTTGGTATGAATTCCTTCAGTGGTTGTGGAAAGGATCGTTTTGCTTGTCAAAATATATGCAACGGTTAGTCACTAATTGAATTTATTCAATTTTCCCCATTATGAGTACATGGAAAGTGAAAGTAGGCCAAAGCAACTTATCCGAAAAGCTGGTTTTCATAAATAAAAGGAACATTTCTATAAAGTTTTGGTCAAAATATCTTCAACTGTTTGGCAGTAAATGCCATTTTTCGGTTTTCTCCATTAAAAGTCAATGAAAACTTTAAGTTGCCATAGCAACCAAACTAATAGGCCGATTTTCATAAAAACAAACTTTCATTTCCTAAGCCCAAGGATGCTACATGTAAAATTTGAGCCCAGTCGGACCAGTGGTTTCAGAGAAGAAGATTTTGTTATTTTTTTGCATTTTGGTTACCATGGCAACCAATAATGATAAGCAGTGGCATAAAAGCATATGGCTATTAGATGAATATTAAAAGAAACATTTTTAAAAAGTTTCGTCAAAATATCTTCAACTGTTTGGCAGTAAATGACATTTTTCAGTTTTCTCCATTATAAGTCAATGGAAATTTTAAGTTGCCATAGCAACCAAACTAATAAACCGATTTTCATAAAAAACATAAACTTTCATTCCCTAAGCCCAAGGATGCTACATATAAAATTTGAGCCCAATCGGCCCAGTAGTTCCGACGAAGAAGATTTTTTAATGTATTTTTAGTTATTTTTTGCATTTTGGTTACCATGGCAACCAATAAAAATAAGCAGTGTCATAAAAGCATATGGCTATTAGAATATTAATAGGAACATTTGTATAAAAGTTTGGTCAAACTAACTACAACTGTTTGGCAGTTAATGCAATTTTTCCATTTTCCCCATTATAAGTCAATAGAAACATAAGGTTGCCATAGCAACCAAACTAAAAAGCCGATTTTCATAAAAAAAAACACAAACTTTTGTCCCCCCCTGCCCAAGGATGCTACAGATAAAATTTGAGCCCAATCGGCCCAGTGGCTTCAGAGGAGATGTCGTTTGAAAGTGTGGACGACAGAGCCTTGCTATACTAATACCTCACATGAGCCTTCGACTCAGGTGAGCTAAAAAAATCGATATAAAAGGGGGGATAACTGGAAAACAAAAAGCGCGAGAGTAGTCATTCTTGTACACGGCACTCCACCTAGCCCAGTATCTTTGAAATATTTCGAATGATTTCTGAGTTATGCTCCAGACACGGAAACCTGACACCCGCCCGCTGTTGGAAAACCTGGTAAAAAACAGAAATGCATGTATGGTATCTCTCAAATCCAACTTCCAGACTTTATACTCAAAGATTGTGGTAGAGAAATTTAAGGACCAGCAACCAGATGATATGTTGGTGTATCTTGGTGGTGGTTTTGATGAACCATAGATAGCAGTGACATTTCAAAGGAACTCAAAACTCTTGAATCAGACCATGAACATATGAAGGGGCTGACTCGAGAATGTTTTTTTACATATAGAACATGCTGTGAGAGGCATTTATTGGAGCATATGTCATATGCTTGTCTCCGCCTCCAAAATGAATAAAATGTTGTATGATCAAAAGCAAATGGCTAACCCAGAACCCGGGTTCTGCAGAACTGCAGTGCGTATAATTCCATGGGAAAATGCAGACTGATCTACGATGCAGAACTTGGCCCTCTGTTTAGCAAGCAAGTTACTGCCTATCTTCAAGTTTAAGTTTTTTTTTTCTTTTAAACTATAGTATTAATTGTAGCTATTTATTGATTTTTAAATGGTATTAATTGTAGTTGTTTATTGATTTAAATGGTATTAATTGTAGCTGTTTATTGATTTTTAATGGTATTAATTGTAGTGTTTATTGATTTTTAAATGGTATTAAATGTAGCTGTTTATTGATTTAAATGGCATAAAAAAGCAGTTTCTGAAGCCCCTGTCATTATGTAAAATAAGATGACGAGGGGTCTTACCCCAAGTGTGACAGTAAAGAACCAGACCAATATGCGCATAATTTTGGTCTATTAAGAATTTTATAGCTGTTCGGTTTTATTTGTTTGTTTGTTTGATTTGGGCTTAACGTCGCTTTCAACAATCTTTCAATCATATCGCGACGACGGTGTCTGGATGTGGCAGGGAGCTCAATGCTCACCAGTCACATTATACCGACACTGAGCTGACCAGTTCTAGCTCTACTTTCTTAATGCTGAGCGCCAAGCGAAAGAGCAGCTAGTACCATTTTTAAAGTCTTTGGTATGACTCAGCCGGGGATCAAACCCGCAACCTCCCGGTCACAAAGCCGACGCTCTACCACTGAGCCACAGTCCCGGTGTTCGGTTTTAGAATTGTAGGACGTATTATATAGTATAGTGTGATTGCTCAAAATATTCCAACACCATAACACCTTGCCGTGCTGATTTGAACGTCCGTCTGAGAACAGAATGTGTCTAAAAAGCGCTCAGTGACAAGTAGTGCAGACTGACATGACCAAAGCACTTCTTTAAATAGGTTGCAGCCAAGTCCATGCTGTTTACTCTAGATCTCTCACTGTCTAGGGAAAATACAACTTCAAGTCCAAATAGAAGACAAAAAGTAAGATACTCTTTGATGTCGCAGTATTAACACACAAACAGCAATGACGCACTGTAATCCTGTCAAAAGTTATCACAATTTTAGTTTAGCGTCACAATTTTGTCAAACGTGAAAAAACACATTGTTACTATAAATAGACCTTATCCCACATTAAGTTTTCTGTGGTGTCATATGGGAATTAAGCGATAAACTGAATATTTGTTTAAACACATTCAATGTTGAATTCCCACATCACGGTTCTCCTCCAAGAACAGAGTCTGCATCATCGATTCCCCAGATTCCCTGTTTGGCCAGTGCCAACCCTTTCAACCCTGAATTTCTGAAATATTCCATCTCTGCATTTGGACACATCCACTGCTGCCAAAAAGGTTTGAAATCAATCAGATTTCAAACAAAAGATGAATCAAATCGGTGATAAGGTATATAAGGTCATAAAACTTTTAACATTTTTATAAAATTCTAAGTCTGTGACCTCGACCTCAAGGCCAAGATCATGAGTGCTGATGGTGCTGATAAACCTTTGGACCAGTATATATCATGATACCAAATAACAAGAGGCCCACGGGCCACGATTCGCTCACCTGAGTGACATAGCCACTGCAGACATGCAGATGTTATGCAACATTTATCCAATCCTATCATCGCAACTAATGAAAATATCATCATTTGAGCAGTTCTTAGTTTTGAAGAAGAATATATGGGCCTGACAGTCAATGGAGCATGATCATTAATAAACTATCAATCAGATTTCAACAGAAGGATCAATGTGAAATTTGGTGGAAATTGGCTAAGTGGTTTCTGAAGAATCGTGATTTTATACATGTAAACAGCACAGTGGCAGGGACATATTATAAATATAAACCAGATGATGGCCATCTTAGATTTCCAATCAGAACAATTTTAACTACTGCTGATCTACAAGTCACTTCGATACTTTCAATATAAATGTATATGGCCCACACAAATAGGGAAGCAAATTTGACCTTGGAGGTAAAAAGGTCAAATGTCAACATAAACCATCATTTGAGCAATTTTGGTAGATCTCCTGTCCCCTATAATTTGTGCAAAGATTAGGACCCAGGGCTTATTTGGTTATGGAGAAGAAGATTTTTAAAGGTTTTTACCATATATTGGCATGGCAGCCATTTTGATCAATGGACCATACCCATTTTAGCAATCTTTCATTCTCCTGCCCACGGAGGCTCCGCATGAAATTTGAGCAACACTGGCCCGGAGGCTTCAGAGGAAAAGCCATTTGAAATTATCAACATTTTTTCCATACAAATGTATGGCGCCCATACAAATGCATACAGAAGCAAACTTGACCTCACCGTAAAAAGGTTAAATGTCAATGTATGACAATTATTTTAGCAACTTTGGTAGACCACCCGTTCCAGATGATATATGCAAAGATTCAGCCACAAGCCATCCTCGGTTTTGGAGAATAAGATTTTTAAATGTTTTTTCCCATGCAAATGCATAAGGAAGCAACTTGACCTTGCCGTAAAAAGGTCAAATGTCAATGTATGACCATTATTTTAGCAACTTTGGTAGACCCCCTGTCCCCGATGATTTATGCAAATATTCAGCCCCAAAGCATCCTCTGTTCTAGAGAAGAAGATTTATAAAGGTTTTTACCATATATGGGCATGGCGCCCATCTTGGTCAATGATCCGTGACCATTTTAGCAATCTTTTGTTCCCCCTACCTAAGGAGGCTCCATATGAAATTTGAGCAAAATTGGCCCAGAGGCTCCAGAGAAGAAGTTGTTTGAAATTGCGAACATTTTTCCCATACAAATGCATAAGGAAGCAAAATTGACCTTAACGTAAAAAGGTCAAATGTCAATGTACGACCATTATTTTAGCAATTTTGGTAGCCCTCTTGTTCCCGAAGATATATGCAAAGATTCAGCCATAAGGCATGCTCAGTTTTGGAGAAGAAGATTTTTAAAGGTTTTTCCCATACAAATGCACAGGGAAGCAAACTTGACCTTGCCGTAAAAAGGTCAAACGTCAACGTACGACAATTCTTTTAGCAATGTTGGTAGACCTCCCGTCCTCGATGATTCCTGCCAAGGTTCAGCCCAAAGGCATTCTCGGTTCTGAAGGAGAAGATTTTTAAAGGTTTTTACCATATATGGGCGTGGCGGCCATCTTGGTCAACGGACCATAACCATTTTAGCAATTTTTTGTTCCCCCACCCTAAGGAGGCTCCATATGAAATTTGAGCAAAATTGGCCCAGAGGCTCTAGAGGAGAAGTTGTTTGAAATTCTGGTCATTTTTCCCATACTAATGCATAAGGAAGCAAAATTGACCTTAACGTAAAAAGGTCAAATGTCAATGTACGACCATTATTTTAGCAATTTTGGTAGCTCTCCTGTTCCCAAAGATATATGCAAAGATTCAGCCATAAGGCATGCTCGGTTTTGGAGAAGAAGATTTTTAAAGGTTTTTCCCATACAAATGCATAGGGAAGCAAACTTGACCTTGCCGTAAAAAAGTCAAACGTCAACGTACGACAATTCTTTTAGCAACTTTGGTAGACCTCCCGTCCCCGATGATTCCTGCAAAGGTTCAGCCCCAAGGCATTCTCGGTTCTGGAGAAGAAGATTTTTAAAGGTTTTTACCATATATGGGCGTGGCGGCCATCTTGGTCAACGGACCGGGACCATTTTAGCAATTTTTCGTTCCCCCACCCTAAGGAGGCTCCATATGAAATTTGAGCAAAATTGGCTCAGCGGTTTCAGAGGAGAAGTCGTTTGAAAATGTTAACGGACGGACGCACGGACGGACGAAAAGTGATCACAATAGCTCATCCTGAGCAGAGCTCAGGTGAGCTAAAAATTAAATCTATCGTTTGGTTTAGAAATAAAGAGGTCCTTTAGGACGTAAATTTTAACATGAAAATTTTGACATGACTGTGATCTTGACTTTAAACTGAATGGGGGGAGAGGGGGGGGGGGGGGGGGGTCAAGGTCACCAAAATCTAATCAGTTTATTTTCATGTCACAACAATATAGTTGTCCATTCATTCATGCGATAGGGTGCAGACAATCAAAGCCCTTGTGTGACCTTGAAAATAGGGTCTTTGTTTGTGTTGAGGTTTTATGGCCCAGTCAACCAAATGGGGTCATGTCGCGGTCAGTTTACCTAACCACACATTTACTGGGCAGGCTTAGTCCTCTAAGCGGTTAACCAGTATTGTGCACATTCTTTCGCCAGAAACTGACAACTGCCCTTCTTGAATCAGCGGAAGGGAGAGAATGACCGTATCAGTTCTTTTCCATGTCACAACAATATAGATATACAAGTTTAGTCAAAATACGTTCATTCATTCTGGAGATATGGTGTAGTCAAGCCATTTTCCAACAATCTGAGCCCCACTCCCCACCCCGTGACCTTGAAAATGGGGTCAAGGTCACCAAAATCTAATCAGTTGTTTTCCATGTCACAATAATACAGATGTACAAGTTTAGTCCAAATCCACCCATTCATTCTGGAGATAGGGTGCAGACAAGCCATTTTCCAACAATCTGAGCCCTCCTGTGACCTTGAAAATGGGGTCAAGGTCACCAAAATCTAATCAGTTCTTTTCCATGTCTCAACAATATAGATGTACAAGTTTGGTAAAAATCCATCCATTCATTCAGGAGATAGGGTGCAGACAAGCCATTTTCCAACCATCTAAGCCATCATGTGACCTTGAAAATGGGGTCAAGGTCACCAAAATCTAATCAGTTCTTTTACATGTCCCAGTAATCTAGATGTGCAGGTATGGTCAAAATCCATATGTTCCTTCAGGAGACAGGGTGCAGGCAAGCAATTTTCCAGCCTTTTCCAATAATGTAAGTCCTTGTGTGACCTTGAAAATGGGGTCAAAGATCAAAATCTAATCAGCATTTTTCCCCCACCCAATGATAAATTTGTGTAAGTTTGGCCAAAATCCATCCATTCATTAAGGAGATAGAGTGCAGACAAGAGGCTATGCCGACAAGGATGCTGACGCTGACAGGATCCGCACTAAAAACAATATGTCCCCCCACACACCTATGGTGGGGGACAAAATAACTTCTGTAAGGGCCTCAACAACAAAGATAACTTTTTCAAGCATTTTCATTTAACCTTTACCATGCTCTGGGAAAATTCAGCAGACGATAAAGTGATCATATTTTTCCCAGGAAACACGATCTGACAGTCCACGCAAATGTCTCCCAATTGTCAAATGCTGTTTCATATCATCATCATAATCGGATTTTTGAAAAACGTGCAGGTACAGAGGCAACATCCACATCAGTGGGCCCCCTTTCAGATAGCTCGCTTGCTGCACGCATGGCAGATCTCACACCAGATCTCCAGGTACGTCTATCATGAGGGTTGATAGCCGAGAGCTTCCACTCTCTGCAATCCCTCTCTGTCAGCTGCTTCCATGTCATTTTGGGCCTCCCAGGCCCACGCTTTCCATCAACCTGTATGTCAAAGGCTGTCTTGATTGCACCACTGGAGCGTTCCATATGTCCATACCATCGAAGTCTTCTCTCCTTCAGAATGAGGTCCAGATCCTCAATGCAAAGCCGCACAAGTAGCTCATTGGACCTGGTGGTGACAATGTCTTGCGGCCTGACATTGCAGATCTGTCTGATCATTGCCCTGTCATTTCACTGCAGACGCTGGAGGTTCGGCTTTGTCAATGGCCAAGTCTCGCTGGCATGGAGCATTGCGCTCCGCACACAAGAGCTGTACACATGGCCACGTGTTTTGAAAGAGAGGTGACGTGAAGAGAGGACAGGTAGCAGATCCTTGAACTTCTTCTAGGCGGTTTTCACACATGGTGTGGTTGAAAGTTCACAGCCACCTGCTGCTGAGAACGTGTCTCCTAGGTAGCAAAAGGAAGCTACCACCTCAAGCTTATCAGGTCCGACCTGGACTTCCTTCTGTGGTCTGCCATCCAAGGGGCGTGCAGTTCCCTGGCACCGTGTACATCTATAGTCAGGGTCCTTTTTCAAGCGCTTGAGCCCACTGTATTTCTTGTGCACCCAGTGCTTGCAGCCATTACAGAAGATGCTGTTGCTGCCCACTCCAGTGCGACAGACAGCGCATGGAAATTCGCCTGAACTCTGCAGGAGATCTAGTCCCGTACCGCAGATCATGATCTTTGTCTTTCCTGCATTTACTCTGTCCTTTCTTCTCCATTGCTTCTTTCCAAGTCAAGCTGACCAGTGCCTGGATGACTGGTGAAATCCTGACCGGTGACTGGTTGACTGGTGACTGGATGACCAGTGACTGGTTGACTGGTGAAATCTTGCCCGGTGTCTGGTTAACCGGTGCCTGGTGGACATTGCCTAGTAGCTATCTGCTTCCAACTGGCTGCCACCTAGATGGGTCCTGCCCCTGGCAGTAGAGCCATATGGGGCGGTTCTCCTATCTAAAGAATTTGTAACAGACGGTTCTGACACATTCCTTCTTCTCTTCTTGTTATGTCTTCTATTTGTCATAACTGATCTCCTCGTTGCGTGGTCTTCACTTCTCAGCAAGTGTCCACACGTTTTCTGACCACTGGCTGCATATAGTACAAGTTTAAAACCTAGAACACGAAGAACAAGACAGGCAATTATAGTGATTGTCCCATCGAGCCTTGATATGTTCACAATTGCCATGAGCGTAATTCATCAACGGCCGCGAAAACTCATGACAGGAAAACAAGCGAGGAGGAAAACAAGAAATCGAAAAATGATAAATTCAAACAAATAACATATTTAGTGGATGGAATGATAGAGGAAGACAAGAAAGAAAAGGATTGAGAAGGTTAACCGGGGAAAAAAGAAATAAATAAGATTTCTTCCACTGGAAGAAAAATCCTTTGTTTACTTTCTTGTCCACAGAAAAGAAACTGACACATGATCGATTAGGTGGGAAGAGGTACGTCATACAGGTAACTGCCTAAGGGACCTTCTGGATTAAGACTCCTAAGATGACTGAACTATCGTTTTTTCTGTGGAAGGTATGAAATACAGAATAGAATAGCACATTATCTATATGTTAATGTATTATGCAGTTAAAATTTTAATTTCAGTTAATTATGAAACTGATAACAGCATTACTTTGTTGGATCTTTAGTAATTACATGCTTTCTGATCCGCCATAACAGAGAATGTTTTGCCTGTTTCCATGAAATAAATCAAAACTCAGTTTTTGAGGTAAGATTATATTATATTCTTTATTCATATGATCATATTTAATGTGCTTCTGCTTGCTAAAACAGTCGTGACAAAAACTTTAACATCTGTGGACACTCAGCCAATGCTCATGTTGAATCTAGAAGTAATGCTCTTACTGTATTTTTGTATAGGCTTTTCCTGTACTTTTGTATAGGCAAGCTAAAAACCCAACATAAAACTTTTAAGGCAAAAGTTATCCAAATTTAAAAAGCTGTGTCCTTGAACTTTGGTCAGCAGCAGCAGCAAGATGTCTACTGATCTGCATATATCCAGCAGTATTATCAGTACTAACCCCGTAACAACACAAGTGAAAACTTACAAATACATAAGCAAAAACAAAAAAATAAATGAATAGTGGATTACTTGAACAATCTGATGAATGGATGGACATCACAAGGGAATGCCGAAAACTACATACCCCTCACATACTTTGTATTGTGTTGGAGATATAATAATGAAAGTCCTATAAATCTCAACATATGGGTTTTTAACAATAACTAAATAATCTCACATGATAAAATGCATTTCTTTATGTGACAATAATTTACAAGCATGCAATATAGAGTAAAAGTAATAATACAAGCATGCAATATAGAGTAAAAGTAATAATACAAGCATGCAATATAGAGTAAAGTTGTAAAAACAAGCTGATACAAACAAGTAAATACATACAAAAAATACACAAGAGGGCCATGATGGCCCTATATTGTTCACCTGAGTATCATAGCACTCAGTCAAGGAGAATATGACTTAATCAGAGGAACATTTCTGTGAAATTATTTTGAAATCAGGCCATAGGCCTAGGAGATGTAAGTAAATTGTTGTCAGATCCATGACAGTCTATGCCCTTTTTCTATTTTTAGCTCTGGTGGCCATTTTGTTAAGCCAAAGGGAACCATTTTAGCAATTTTGGTCAAGAGACATATGAGGAATATTTCTGTGAAATTATTTTGAAATCTGGCCATAGGCCTAAGAGGAGATGCTGTTTAAAGGTTTTTCTATTTTTAGCTCTGGTGGCCATTTCGTTCAGCTGAGCAGAACCATTTTAGCAATTTTGGCAAAGGGGCATTAGAGGAACATTTCTGTGAAATTATTTTGAAATCGGGCCATTAGCCTGGGAGGAGATGTCCTTTAAAAGTTTTTTTTCTTTCTATTTTTAGCTCTGGAGGCCATTTTGTTCAGCCGAGCAGGACCATTTTAGCAATTTTGGTAGAGGGTCACTCAAGGAACAGTCCTGTAAAATTATTTCAAAATCTATTAACCGTTTTAGGAGATGTCTCTTAGGTAAATTGTTGATAGATGCATGACAGTCTACGCCCTTTTTCTTCTTTTTTAGCTCTGGTGGCCATTTTGTTCAGCCAGACAGAACCATTTTAGCAATTTTGATAAAGGGTCATAAGAGGAACATTTCTGTGAAATTATTTTGAAATCCGGTCATAGGTCTGAGAGGAGATGTTGTTTTAAAGGTTTTTCTACTTTTAGCTCTGACGGCCATTTTGTTTAGCAGAGTGGAACCATTTTAGCAATTCTGGTAAAGGGGCATTAGAGAAACATTTCTTTGAAATCTGGCCACTGGCATGGGAGATGTCGTTAAAAGGTTTTTTTCTATTTTGAGCTCTGGTAGCCATTTTGTTCAGCAGAGTGGAACCATTTTTGCAATTTTGGTAGAGGGTCACTCAAGGAACATTCCTGTAAAATTATTTCAAAATCCATTAACCGGCTTAGGGGAAGATGCCTCTTAAGTAAATTGTAGACAGATGCATGACAGTCTATGCCCTTTTTTAATTTTTAGCTCTGGCACGTATTTTGTTCAGTGGAGCCAAACCATTTTAGCAATTTTGGTGAAGGGGCATTAGAAACATTTTAGTGAAATTATCTTGAAATCGGGCCTTGGCCTAGAAGAAGATGTCATTTAAAATGTTTTTTCTATTTTTAGCTCTGGTGGCCATTTTTGTTTTCCGAGTGGAATCATTTTAGCAATTTTGGTAAAGGGGCATGAGAGGAACATTTCTGTGAAATTAATTTGAAGTTGGGCCATTGTCCTGGGAGGAGATGCCTTTTAAAGATTTTCCTATTTTTAGCTCTGGTGGCCATTTTGTTTAGCGGAGCGGAACCATTTAGGCAATTTTGGTAAAAGGGTATCAGAGGAACATTTCTGTGAAATTATTTTGAAATCGGACCATTGGCCTGGGAGGAGACGTCATTTAAAGGTTTTCCTACTTTTAGCTCTGGTGGCCATTTTGTTTAGTGGAGCAGAACCATTTAGGCAATTTTGGTAAAGGGGCATGAGAGGAACATTTCTGTGAAATTATTTTGAAATGGGGCCATTGGCCTGGGAGGAGATGTCGTTTAAAGGTTTTTCTATTTTTAGCTCTGGAGGCCACTTTGTTTAGCGGAGCAGAACCATTTAGGCAATTTTGGTAAAGGGGCATGAGAGGAATATTTCTGGGAAATTATTTTGAAATCGGGACATTGGCCTGGGAGGAGATGTCCTTTAAAGGTTTTTCTATTTTTAGCTCTGGTGGCCATTTTTTTAGCAGAGCGGAACCATTTAGGCAATTTTGGTAAAGGGGCATGAGAGGAACATTTCTGTGAAATTATTTTGAAATCGAACCATTGGCCTGTGAGGAGATGTCATTTAAAGGTTTTTCTATTTCTAGCTCTGGTGGCCATTTTGTTTAGCGGAGCAGACCCATTAGGCAATTTTGGTAGAGGGTCACCCAAGGAACATTCCTGTAAAATTATTTCAAAATCCATTCACTGGTTCAGGAGGAGGTGTCTTTTAAGTAAATTGTTGACAGACGCACGATGAAGACCGGTCACAAAAGCTCACTTTGAGCCTTTGGCTCAGGTGAGCTAAAAAACTGCTGAGCCAAAAAGTGTAACTCCAGGATTTACTTTCTGCATACTACAACCATGCACAACATTATTTGTATAGATATTTTAGGCAAACCCTTATAGAGAGTTGCTCAGTTATGTAGTACCTGGACATTCACTGTTATGTACTACATGTACTTTCACAGTTACATAGTACCTGTACATTCACAGTTACATAGTACCTGTACATTCACAGTTACATAGTACCTGTACATTCACAGTTATGTAATACCTGTCCATTCAGTTACAAAGTACCTGTACATTCGGTTACATAGTATGTGTACATTCACAGTTACATAGTACCTGTACATTCAGTTACATAGTACCTGTACATTCACGGTTACATAGTACCTGAACATTCAGTTACATAATACCTGTACATTCATAGTTACATAGTACCTGTAAATTCACAGTTACATCAGCCATGTGTACATTCACATAGTACCTGTACATTCATAGTTATGTAATACCTGTACATTCACGGTTACATAGTATCTGTACATTCACAGATTGTAGTACCTGTACATTCAGTTACATAGAACCTGTACATTCACAGTTACATAGTACTTGTACATTCACAATTACATAGTACCTGTCATTCAAAATAATGTTTTGTCATGTTTATTTTGGAACGTTATGTAAGAGCTCAAGAAACTGAAATCCAACTATTGATGTGTTTCCAGTCTTATAAGAGGCATATATTATACCTGTATTTGAACTTCTCAATAAAAGCCCATTGCGGGCAAGTGTCCCCCCGATGTCATGGCTTTGTTAGTAAAGGCTTGTGAGTTTTAAATCCACATGACGGATGTCATGGCTTTGTTAGTAAAGGCTTGTGAGTTTTAAATCCATATGACGGAAGGATAACCCCAAATTCACACGCACATCTTCAGACCATGTAGAACAAATATGCATAGTTTTAAAATGATTGGCAGAAAATTCTACGAGTTGCGCTCACAAGGTTTCTACTCCAACACTAATTGGACCTGGAAAAAACTTAGTCAAAAAATAGACTGAACTTTGGTGAAGTTGATGTCACCCCTGCACCTTCTCCCCCCCCACCCCCCTCCCCCACCAACCCCTCAAAAAAGTAATGCTTATTTCAGGAAAAATATAGAAATTTCATCGAAAGCACATGCATATTCTCATATCATTATGATGCATGAGAAGTTGCACTCAAAAGGTACCCACTGTCTATACACTTTCATAGTATCTGAGGTAAGAAAATGACAGTTAAAGTGGAAAAAGCGACAAAAATCAATTTAAAAACTATATCCAAACAACATGCACTTCTGCAGACCTTGTAGAAAACATGTGCAAAGTTTCAAAAAGACCGGTATAAAATTGTATGAGGAGTTGTGCTCACAAGGTACCCTCTGTCTATACATCTGAGGTCAGGAAATGACAAAGTTCACAAAGTAGAAAAAAGTAACAAAAAGTCATTTACTCATCATTCCCTATCAGCCTGTCAAGTTTCAAGGCAACGGCTTAAACAGTTTTTGAGATATCTTGCTTACAAGGTTAAAATGCGGAAATTTTCAAAGGGCCATAAGTAAAAAAAAAAAAAAAAATCAGATTTTTTTTTCAGGTTAATTGGGTCATCTACTCATCCCCCATCAGCACATTTAATTTCAATAAAATAGCTCAAATAGTTTTTTGAGATATCTTGCTTACATAACTTCATTGCAATTTTTTGCAAAGGGGCATTGCTAAAAAAGATAGCTTGTGGAAGTGGTGTCATGGCTTGAGATATATAGATTAAAGGTGACCATTTTGTTTGGTTGTTATGGCAAAACTTTAAAGTAAGAAATTTGTGAAACACCAGCAGGGAAAGACGACCATATGAAGCACCAGCAGGGAAAGGAGACCATGTGATGCACCCGCAGGGAAAGACTGTGAAGCACCAGCAGGGAAAGAAGACCTCCAGAGCTTGCTTCTTGTCAATTTTAGCTCTAGTGGCCATTTTCTTCAGCCTAGTGGAACCATTTTAGTAATTTTGGTAAGAAGACATAAGAGAAACATAGCTGTGAAATTATTTTGAAATCGACTACTGGCCTTGGAGGAGATGTCCTTTAAAGGTTTTTTTTTTTTTTTCTATTTTAGCTCTGGCAACCATTTTGTTCAGCAGAATCATATTAGCAATTTTAGTAAAAGGGCATAAGAGGAACACTGATGTGAAATTATTTTGAAATCCTGCCACTGGCCACGTGATGTCGTTTAAAGGTTTTTCTATTTTTAGCTCTGGTGACCCATTTTGTTCAGCAGAGCAGAACCATTTTGGCAATTTTGGTAAAGGGGGATAAAAGGAACATAGCTGTGAAATCATTTTGAAATCAGGCCACTGACCAAGGAGGAGATGTCATTTAAAGGTTTTTTTCTATTTTTACCTCTGGCGGCCATTTTGTTCAGCCGAGCTGAACTATTTTAGCAATTTTTGTAAAGGGCCATAAGAAGAACACTTCTGTGAAATTACAGTCAAACCTCAATAGCTCGAACACCGATGGCTCGTTTACCATTGCTAATTCAAACTGGTTTTTGAGTCCCTGCAAAATTCTTCAGACTGCTCAAGAAAACAAATATTTAGGGAAATTTTCTTCTTTCATCATGAAATTGTACACTCCACATACCCTGACTGTGTAGAAGACCGAAAATATTTCCCTAAATTATTGCCATTTGCTTGACCTGGCACTATGATTAACCCTCAGTGGCTCGAATAACCATTAGCTCGAACAAATTTTCATGGTCCCAAGAATGTTTGAGCCATTGAGGTTCTACTGTACTTTGAAATCGAGACACTGGCTGCGGAAGAGATGTCTTTTAAAGGTTTTTTTTATTTTTAGCTCTGGCCACCATTTTGTTCAGCCAAGCGGAACAATTTTAGCAATTTTGGTAGAGGGCCATTGGAGGAACACTTCTGTGCAAATATTTTGAAATCGGGCCATTGGCCAAGGATGAGATGTTTGAAGATCTATTTTTAGCTCTGGTGGCCATTTTGTTCAATGGAGTGGAACCATTGCAGCCATCTTGGTTTTCTGATCGACACAATTTTAGCTCGTTTCGATCCAGAAGTCATCCTGTTGCTACAGAGCAAGTTTTGGCTGGAAGCGACCAAAGGTTTGGGAAGAGATGTTGAAAATTGATTTTCAAGATGGCGGCTGTGGCGGCCATCTTGGATTTTCTATTGGCTCATTTAGCTATTTTGTGTCTACTAAGTACCCTAATGCTCATCATCAAGTTTTGATTCAACTGGATTATAGAGGAGATGTCCAAATTATGAATTCTCAACATCTTTCCCATATAAATGTCTAGGGCCCATACAAATACATGGGGAGGCAAATTTGACCTTGTCATAAAAAGGTCAAACATCAACACAGGACCATAATTTTAGCAATTTTGGTAGATCTCCTGTCCCCGATGATTTTTGCAAAGATTAGGCCCCAGGGTTCTGGAGAAGAAGATTTTTAAAGGTTTTTACCATATATGGGCATGGCAGCCATCTTGGTCAGTGGACCATGACCATTTTAGCAGTCTTTCGTTCCCCTGCTCAAAGGCAGCTCCACATGAGGCTTCAGAGGAGAAGTCATATGAAATCATCAACATTTTTTCCATACAAATGTATGGGGCCCATACAAATGCATATGAAAGCAAACTTGACCTCATCGTAAAAAGGTCAAACGTCAATGTACGACCATCATTTTAGCAATTTTGGTAGACCTCTCGTCCCCAATGATTTATGCAAAGATTCAGCCCCAAGGCATCCTCTGTTCCGGAGGAGAAGATTTTTAAAGGTTTTTACCATATATGAGCATGGCGGCTATCTTGATCAACAGACTGCGACCTTTTTAGCAATCTTTCCTTCTGCCAAACTCAGGAGGCTCCATATGAGATTTGAGCAAAATTGGCTCAGTGGTTTCAGAGGAGAAGTCGTTTGAAAATGTTAATGGACGAATGGACTGATGCACGGATGGACGACAGACAAAAAGTGATCACTATAGCTCATCCTGAGCATAGCTCAGGTGAGCAAAAAACACATGCACATCTTCAAACAATGGAGAAAACATGTGCAAAGTTTCAAAAAGATTGGTATAAAATTGTATGAGGAGTTGTACTCACGAGGTACACACTGTCTATATACTGAGGGTGAAAAATGACTAAGTTCAAAATGTGGAAAAAGTAAACAAATAAATAATAATCTAACAATTATATCCAAACCACATGCACATCCTCATACCATGAAGAAAACACATGCAAAGTTTCAAAAAGACCTGTACAAACATTTAAGAAGTGTTGCGCTCACAAGAGGTATCCACTATCTATATATTGAGGGTGTTTGTTTGTGTTGAGGTTTTACAGCCCAGTCAACCCAATGGGGTCATGTCGAATGCGGTCAGTTTACCTAACCACATGTTTACTGGGCAGGCTTAGTCCTCTAAGCGGTTAACCAGTATTGTGCACATTCTTTCGCCAGAAACTGACAACTGCCCTTCTTGAATCAGCGGAAGGGAGAGAATGACCGTAGAAAATATTTCATGATCAATCTCCACCAAAGAATGTTGCCAACCTCGGCAGGGGTTGAACCCGCGACCTTCTGGTCTCCAGTCGGACGGCGCATCCAACTGAGCCACCGAGCACAATACGGAAAAAGTGACAAAAAAGATCTAAATATTATAACCAAACCACATGCACATCCTCATACCATGAAAACAAGAGGGCCATTATGGCCCTGTAACGCTCAACTGAGCATCATAGCACTTTGAGAACCTGATCTAGAACTGATCAAGGCAAAAATTCTGATCAAAATTCAAAATAATTATATTAACAAGACAATGTAGCATGTCTAATGGACTGTGAAATAAAGGTCAAGGTCAAATATGGATGACTGCACTCAAGAGGCCATGCTAAGATGTATGCATGTACTAAGTATCATTGGCTGTAGGAGCAATAGTTACTTAGAAACTGACCTAAACACAAACACTTCACAAGTACCAAATATCACTCTGTAGGACCAATAATTACTGAGAAACTGACCTAAACAGAAAAACTTAAAAAAGGCACTGGATAGAAAAATATACATCACCTTGAAATCATCAAGACAAACATTTTGAGCAAGATTCATGATGATCACTTCAAAAATGTGACCTCTAGAGCATCAACAAGGTTTTCCTTTGATTTGGCCAGGTGACCTAGTTTCTGACATCAAGTGACCCAGTTTTAAACTAGACCTAGAAATCATCTAGACGAACATTTTGAGCAATATTTATGATGATTATTTAAAAAATGTGACCTCTGGAGTGTTAACAGTTTTCTGCTGATTTGGTCTGGTCACCTAGTTTTTGACCAAGTAACCCAGTTTTGAACGACCTAGAAATCATCAAGACAAACATTTTGAGCAAGATTCATGATGATTGCTTGAAAAATGTGACTGCTAGAGTGTTAACAAGGTTTTCTGCTGATTTGGCCAGGTGACCTAGTTTTTGACCCCAAGTGACCCAGTTTCAAACTTGACCAAGAAATCATCAAGACAAACATGTTGAGCAAGATTCATGCTGATTGCTTGAAAAATGTGACCACTAGAGTGTTAACAAGGTTTTCCGCTGATTTGGCCAGGTGACCTAGTTTTTGACCCCAGGTGACCCAGTTTCAAAACTGACCTAGAAATCATCAAGACAAACATTTTGAGCAAGATTCATGATGATTGCTTAAAAAATGTGACCACTAGAGTGTTAACCACGTTTTCTGCTGATTTGGCCCGGTGACCTAGTTTTTGACCCCAAGTGACCCAGTTTCAAACCTGACCTAGAACTCATCAAGACAAAACATTTTAAGCAAGATTCATGATGACTGCTTCAAAAATGTGACCGCTAGAGTGTTAACAAGGTTTTAGCTGATTTGGCCAGCTGACCTAGTTTTTGACCCAAAGTGACCCAGTTTCAAACATGACCTAAAAACCATCAAGACAAACATTTGAGCAAGATTCATGATGATTGCTTGAAAAATGTGACCGCTAGAGTGATAACAAGGTTTTCCGCTGATTTGGCCAGGTGACCTAGTTTTTGACCCCAGCTGACCCAGTTTCGAACTTGACCTAGAAATCATCAAGACAAACATTTTGAGCAAGATTCATGATGATTGCTTAAACAAGACACCCCGAAGCTTCCTAGCAAGTTTGGAGTCAATCGGCCTTTCGGTTCAGGAGAAGCGAAAAATAGATTTTCAAGATGGCTGCCATGGCGGCCATCTTGGACTTCTGATCAGCATGATTTTAGCTATTTTTGATCTAAAAGTCATCTCAATGCTTCCTGGCAAGTTTGGAGTCAATTGGCCTTTCAGTTCAGGAGAAGAAGCGAAAAATAGATTTTCAAGATGGCCGCCATGCCGCCATCCTGGATTTCAGATTGGTACGATTTTAGCTATTTTTGATCTACAAGTCACCCTGATGCTTCCTAGCAAGTTTGGAGTCAATTGGCATTTCGGTTCAGGAGAAGAAGCGAAAAATAGATTTTCAAGATGGCCGCCATGGCTGCCATCTTGGATTTCTGATTGGCACGATTTTAGCTATTTTTGATCTACAAGTCACCCCAATGCTTCCTAGCAAGTTTGGAGTCAAATGGCCTTTCGGTTCAAGAGAAGAAGCGAAAAATAGATTTTCAAGATAGCGACCATGGTGGCCATCTTGGATTTCTGATCGGCACGATTTTAGTGATTTTTATGTCCCCCCACCATGGGGTGGGGCATATTGTTTTTAGTGCCGATCCTGTCGGCGTCGGTGTAGCCTCTTGTCCGCACTCTATCTCCTTATTGAATGGACATATTTTAGCCAAACTTACACAAATATATCATTTGGAGGGGTGGGGGGGGGGGGGGAATGCTGATTAGATTTTGGTGACCTTGACCCCATTTTCAAGGTCACGGGAGGGCTTAGATTGTTGGAAAATGGCTTGTCCGCACCATATCTCTTGAAGGAATGAATAGATTTTAACCAAACTTGCACATCTATATTGCTGGGACATGTAAAAGAACTATTAGATTTTGGTGACCTTGGCCCCATTTTCAAGGTCACAGGAGGGCTTAGATTGTTTGAAAATGGCTTGTCCGCATCCTATCTCTTGTAGGAATGAATAGATTTTGACCAAACTTGCGCCATCTACAATGCTAGGACATGTAAAAGAACTGATTAGATTTTGGTGACCTTGACCCCATTTTCAAGGTCACAGGAGGGCTTAAATTTTTGGAAAATGGCTTGTCCACACCATATCTCTTGTAGGAATGAACAGATTTTGACCAAACTTGCACATCTACAATGCTGGGACACGTAAAAGAATGGATTAGATTTTGGTGACCTTGACCCCATTTTCAAGGTCACAGGAGGGCTTAGATTTGTTGGAAAATGGCTTGTCCGCACCCTATCTCTAGTACAAATGAATGGATTTTGACCAAACTTGCACATCTACAATGCTGGGACATGTAAAAGAACTGATTAGATTTTGGTGACCTTGACCCCATTTTTAAGGTCACGGGAGGGCTTAGATTGTTGGAAAATTGCTTGTCTGCACCCTATCTCCTAAAAGAATGAATGGATTTTGACCAAACCTACATCTTAATTGTTGAGACATGGAAAAGAACTGGTTAGATTTTGACGACCTTGACCCCATTTTCAAGGTCACACTAAGGCTTAGATTGGTGGAAAATAGCTTTTCTGCACATTGTCTCCTGAAGGAATGAGTAGATTTCGACCAGACTTGCACAGCAATATTTTTGGGACATGGAAAAGAAATGATTAGATTTTGGTGACCTTGACCCCATTTTCAAGGTCACATTAGGGCTTAGATTGTTGGAAAATGGCTTGTCTGCACTGTATCTCTTGAAGGAATGGATGGATTTTAACTAAACTTGCACAGCCAAATTGTTGTGGCATGGAAAATAACTAATTTTATTTTGGTGACCTTGACCCCATTTTCAAGGTCGCAGGAGGGCTCAGATTGTTGGATAATGGCTTGTCTGCACGCTATCTGCTGAATAAATGGATGGATTTTGACCAAACTTGCACAGCTATATTGTTGAGACAGAGACAAGAATTGATTAGATTTTTGTGACCTTGATCCCATTTTCAAGGTTACACAAGGGTTATGATTTTAGAAAATGGCTTCTCAGCACCCGATCTCATTGAGGAATGGATGAATTCTGACCAAACTTACATATAGGTATATTGTGACCTTGAGTTTATTATAGATACAATCTATTTTAACAATATGTCTGTTCAAACTGGTGGGGGGACATATGTTTTCCTCCGAAAAGACTGTTCTAGTTAATCTACAAGTCACCCCGATACTTCCTGCCAAGTATCGAGTCAATTGGCCCAGGGGTGTAGGAGGAGTAGGCTTTTAAAGCAATTGTTGATGCCGCACGACGGACGACAGACGATGGACATTGACTGACCACAATAGCTCACCATGAGCATTTCGTGCTCAGGTGAGCTAAAAACACATGCAAAGTTTCAAAACAATCTGTACAAAATTGTAAGAGCAGTTGCGCTCACAAGACACCCAGGGTAAATGTTGGTGGATAGACAAACGGAGACAGATGGAAACTTGCATGTTAAAAAGTCACCCTGCTAAAGCATGTGCGACAAAAAGTGGAAAAAAAGTTGATATAAAATAATGGGAGGATAACTCCAAAACAACACACACATCTTCAGATCATGTAGAACAAGTATGCATTGTTTAAAACTGATCGGTGGAAAACTGTTGGACAAGTTACGCCCACAAGGTATCTATTCTAATACTAACTGGACATGAAATACGTCCAAAAAGTGGAAAAAAAAAAAAAGATAAAAAATGATGGATGGATAACCCCAAAAGCACATGCACATCTTCAGACCATGACAAAAACACTTGCAAAGTTTCAAAAAGAAGTTTGGTATAAAACTGTAAGAGGAGTTGCACCCACAAGCTACCCATGTCATAGTGTCATATTTTACAACAACAGCTCCACCAAGCGGGGCATTATACGCCCGTGGCAAGTAATAAGATGTAGCACATAAACTGGCTCCTGCATAATTCAGTGCTCTGGATATAAACTGTAAGTGGAATTACAAAAAAATTTTTTTTTAAAAATTTCATTGGGGCATATCTCTGCTGATATTTAGTGAACTGTAACCTAAGGGTCTAAGCTGGCCAAGAAATTAAGGGAGAAGTGACTTCTCCCTCCTGGGAAAATAGGGAGAAGTTTGCTGCTTCTAGGGAGAAGTGCTTTCTGACGGAGGACACACCACAGAAGCATGGCTATATTATAAGCTCATATGAGCTGATTTGTTTTTCCTATACTTCAATATCGGACCAAACAATAACAAAACAAAAATAAACAACCAAAAAAAAAAAAAAAAAAATGATGCAAGAAATTTTTGTAAACCTTTAACTTGTTTAATACATGTACTGATTTTATTTTTGTTCTTCAAGGGAGCCAAATCAGAAGAGTATTAAAAAAAAAAAAAATATTCAAAAAGTATTTATAAAGATTTAATAATGACAACCTTTCCTTGCAAGTCTAATAAAAGATATTAAAGAAAAAAAAAATCAATATCTTGCCCATATGACTAAAACTTTAGTTATTTGCAAAAAATATACCTATTATATAATAAAGTTTGCACACTATTACCTCTAAATAACATGCTGTGAAAAGTTTAAAAAAAACTTTCAAAGGGGCATAAATCTGCAAATATTTGGTGCACTGTAATCTCGAAATAATATGTGCTGCTCCACATCATCGTGTAACTATTTATGAAGTTTTAGCTTGATTGGATGTAAACTGTAGGAGGATTTAGCCGAAAACAAAACAAATTAATAGAAATTTTCAAAGGGGTTTAACTCTGCTAATATTTGGTGGACTGTAACCTTGAAACAATATGCATGCACTGCTCCACATCATGGTCTAACTACAAATTAAGTTTCAGCTTGATAGGATGAAAAGTGTAGGCGGATTTAGCCGGAAACGAAAAGTTTACTGAAATTTTCAAAGGGGCGTTACTCTGTTAATATTTGGTGGACTGTAACCTCGAAACAATATGCGCTGCTCCACATCATGGTCTACCTGCACATGAAGTTTCAGCTTGATTGGATGTAAACTGTAGGAGGATTTAGCAAGAAACAAAAAATTAATAGAAATTTTCAAGGGGGTATAACTCTGCTAATATTTGGTGGACTGTAACCTTGAAATAATATGCGCTGCTCCACATCATGGTCTAACTACAAATCATGTTTCAGCTTGATCTGATGTAAACTGTAGGAGGAGTTAGCCGGAAACAAAAAGTCTACTGAAATTTTCAAAGGGGCATAACTCTGCTAATATTTGGTGGACTGTAACCTCGAAACAATATGCGCTGCTCCACATCATGCTCTAACTATATATGAAGTTTCAGCTTGATCGGATGTAAAATGTAGGAATAGTTAACCGGAAATGAAAAGTTTACAGAAATTTTCAAAGGGGCATAACTCTGCAAACATTTGGTGGACTGTGACCTTGAAACAATATGCGCTGTGCCACATCATGGTATAACTATATACCAAGTTTCAGCTTGATCGGCTGTAAACTGTAGGAGGAGTTAGCCGGAAACGAAAAGTTAACTGAAATTTTCAAAGGGGCATAACTCTAATATTTGGTGGACTGTAACCTCGAAACAATATGTGCTGTTCCACATCATGGTCTAACTATATATGAAGTTTCAGCTTGATCGGATGTAAAATGTAGGAGGAGTTAACCGGAAATGAAAAGTTAACAGAAATTTCAGCTTGATTGGATGTAAACTGTAGGAGGATTTAGCCAGAAACGAAAAATTAATAGAAATTTTCAAAGGGGCATAACTCTGCAAACATTTGGTGGACTGTAACCTCGAATTTTTATGCGCTGCGCCACATCATGGTCTAACTATATACCAAGTTTCAGCTTGATCGGATGTAAACTGTAGGAGGAGTTAGCCGGAAACGAAAAAGTTTACGGACGGACGCCATACCCCGTAACATAATATGTCCCGTTTTTCAAACGGGCGTATAAAAACTAAGTTGAAAAAGTGAAAAAAGTTGAAAAAAAAAAAAAGATAATAGCAGGATAACCCCAAAACCCTATGCACATCTTCAGACCATGTAGAACCAGTATGCATAGTTTCCAAATGATCAGTGGAAAAGTCTAGGAGTTGCTCCCACAAGATATCTATTCTAATACTAATCAGACCTGGAAAAAACTAAGTCAAAAAAGTGGAAAAAGTTGATAAAAAATAAAGGAGGACAACCCCGAAACCACATGCACATCTTCAGACCATGACAAAAACACCTGCAAAGTTTCAAATAGATTGGTTAAAAACTGTAAGAGGAGTTGCGTCCACAAGCTACTCATCTCATTGTGTCTCGGACGGACGGAATCTCGGATGGACAAACCCATTTTAATAGTCTCTTTTGACTAACGTCGGGGGAGGGGAGGGGGGGGGGGGGGGGGCAATAAGAGCTGTTGCATGACAGCATAGCTGACTGTTATAGCTCTTCCTGTACTTTCATACAGGTAGGCTAAAAATGGTACTGAAACTCATTGTTTCCTTGTCTGAGAAATTTCATCTTCAAATATTAAAGCACTTAATATCTAGATAGGTTCACAAATACTAGTAATTAATATCTAGATCTGTTTAAAAAAATGAGGATTACTTTTACAAATCCTGTAAATTGTTTAACAATTATTCTATGTCCTAGCCATTTTAACTCAAAATGTGCAAATGCATTTTCATAGCTTTAGATAAGGCTCTTTGTTTTCAATCAAAAAGTATTAATTGACCGGTGCGGGAATCGCTTAATATAGCTTTTGATTTTTACATATGGGAGTGTGTTCGATTAGCTCACTAAGGACTTTTTGTATTTGCCGGGATCGGGTTTGTGACGATCCGGGCAAATATAAAAAATCTTATTACAAACTGTGTTATAAACAGATTAAACATTATTTTAGTTCCATTTCAATCAAGAAATTTCATAAAGCTTAACAAAAGCAAACATTAACTCTTTGCGTGCCAAATTTCAGACGACATTGTCGTCTGCTTTTCTTTTTTAACAAACTATCGCTTGAAAAGAAGTTTATACGTAAAGCTGAAAGACGGAATGTCAAACAGTGTAGATCCAGATTAGACGGCTCATGTGAGCCGTCTCATCCGGATCTATGCTGTTTGAAAAAGCCTATTATTATGGCCTTTGGCAGGCAGTGAAAGTTAAAGAATCACATTATTGTTCGATTTTACCCGTTACATTGAAAATTTATTAAATTTTAGTATACTCTTGTCCCATATCTGTATGTAAACATGAACAAAATTTGCGACATCACTAGTTAATGATTCCTTAAAGTTTACATCTAGTGATACGCAAATTTGCTGAATTTTTTTGCTGAAAAAATGTGAAAAGCTACTCACATTTTTTCAGCAAAAAATATCAGAATACAGTCAAACCTGTGTTAAGCAAGCACCTATGGGAAAGCCAAAAACTGGTTGCTTAAAGCAGGTGCTTGCTTAATACAGGTAGATTTTCACTTCTTTGCCTTTAATGGGATCTCATATAGTGGCCTTTAAAGGCAGGTGATTACTTAATACAGGTGGCCTTTAGGACAGGTTTGACTGTATTGTACATTGAATCCGCTTAAACAGTTAACGAAATGACCCTTAACGAGCTTGTTAAGCTAACGACGCTTTGAACAACTGGGCCCAGATTGATAGGCCTAAGCAAACAGTGTAGATCCAGATCTGATGCCTTGTTCTAAATGTAGCATCTAATCAGGACTGACACTGCAACTCAGAAACATAAACAAGGAGTAAAATGGATTTTTCAAATTTTAGAACAAGTATGGAAAGGAATTAATGTCCAAACACTTAGGGTAAGTATGTTATCATTCACAATACAGTTGACTCTCGCTATCTCGACCTCACTTATCTCAAATAACCGCTTATCTCGAAGTGAAAATTTGGTCCCTACTTAAATATGAAAACACGATATTGTGGAAAAGAACTCTTCTTTTCCACAATATTTTCAATATATCTCTAATTTCAAGAGTCAAATTACATATATATTTGTTAAATGTGGATGTTGGATTTATTTTTTCCTCAATTCTGCAAATCTGATATGTCGAGGTACGGATATCTCAAAGTATTTCAGAGTCCCTTGGACTTCGAGATAACAAGAGTCGACTGTATAAAGATTGTTAATTCATCCATACTAGTCCCTGCACATGTGTGTCATCCCATCTGGAACCTGAATGTCTACCTTGCTATTGCACTACTCCCAGCTTCAGCATTCACAATGGCATCCACTAATGTTAAAGTTTTTAAAGATCTATATCCCGGATGCCTGGATGGATTTAGCTGATACTCCGGTCAATGTTAGATATCTGTCCAATGCTTTTGTTAAATACAAGCCCAATGCCCCTCAGTGACCAAGCGCTCAAGGTCACAGACTTAGAATTTCTTCAAATTTTAAATATTAAAGCTTCATGTGCAAGTTTTTTAAACAGCTGTTGTCTTAAGAATGTCAAGATGGATGTCATTAATATTTGGCCTGATGTTACATACTGGTCCAAAGTAACTTTACTTCTAAACATTTTTTCGAAATTTTGTGATACGGTTTTGTTCACAAATAAGGCTCTGTGAGTTTTTTTAGATTTGATACTGAATCAACAATAATGTTGACAGGGTTGTAATTTACCAGATTCAGATAAAAACCAGTTAAGTAATTTTTAAAGTATGGAATCTCAGCTTTATAATGATATACAAAATGATTATGTTACTGCATGGGAAATGGCTGAAAAAAGGTATAAACATGGTTGGGGAAATTTGGATGAAATATATTCTTAATTTCAGTTACCTAACCATGCCTTTAGTTTTGACACGGAGTCTGAAGATTTTTATGCAGATTTTCCATGACTTCTAAAGACATTCTAGTTTTCAGAGTTTGGGAAATCTAAACTGATGGAATCTCATTCTCATTCAAATAATGTAATGAAACAAAACCTGTTGTAAGACAGGCTCACCTGAACACTAACTTGCCCATTATATTAAGAAATTCTTAGTCATGATCTTGATTGAGGTCAGGCTCACACTGAACAAGAAAGACATCTGTCCAAGTGTCAGCTAAATCAATCTAGGCATAGAGCTTCAAAAACTCTTAACATAAAAAATTAAAATTCTGAGTGTGAATAATTTCTGTCCATGACTTTTACTTCATAGTCATTGAAGGAGTGTGACTTGTACTGAACAAAACTCTAAACCTGTATCTAACATCAGCAAGTATCAACTAAAGCTAACCAGGGACCAGTTGTTCAAAGCATCGTTAGCTTAACAAGCTCGTTAAGGGTCATTTCTTTAACTGTTTTAGCAGATTCAATATACAGCATTCAGATATTTTTTGCTGAAAAAATGTGAGTAGCTTTTATTTTTCAGCAAAAAATTTCAGCATATTTGCGTATCACTCGATGTAAATTTTAACGAATCGTTAACTAACGACATCGTTAGCTTTGAACAACTGGGCCCAGATATTCAGGAGATATAGATCTTTAAAATTACGAAAACAATTCTAAGTCTGTGACCTTGATCTCGAAGTCACAGATGGGGGATGAGCTTACACTGAATAAAACTTTGGACAAGTATCTAAAGCCAGTTGAAAGCTATTTAAATCTATCCGGACACATAGATCTTTAACAATATTGTGAAACATTAACATTTTGAGTGCAAACAATTTCTACATCTGGGATCTTGACTTCAAAGCCAATGAGGCAGGTATGGTGTTTATACTTAAAAAAAACAACAACAACTTTAGACCAATATCTAACATCAGACTAAGTATCAATGACATCAATTGTGTCATTCTGGAGATACAGACCTTTAACACTTTAACATAATACTTTAACATTAGTTCCATTTTTTACCCTAGAGTTAGAATTTGAACTATCTTAGGCCCATTAGATGAATTTGCATGCCAAATATCCAAGGCCTGCCAAATTTTATTTAAATTGGTTTCTAACAAGAAGATATTCAAGTTTTTTGTATAGATACATAGGGAACATAAGCCCCGCCCCCTAGTGGCCATATTTTTTGACGAATCATGACGGCTTGAACAATCTTGGTAGGGGATCACCAAAGGAACATTTCTGTCAAATTATATTGAAATCAGTCTAGTGGTTTTCAAAGTTTTCTATATATACTGGGAAAATAAGCCCCATCCCCTGGCAGCCATGTTTTTTTGAGGAATCATGACCACTTGAACAATCATGGTAGATGGTCAACAAAGGAACATTTCTGCCAAATGGTCCAGTGGTTTCTGATTAGAAGATTTTCTAAGTTTTCTATATAGATATATAGGGAAAGTAAGCACTGCCCCCTAGTGGCCATGTTTTTTGACTAATCATGATGGTAGAGATTCACAAAAGTGACATTTCTGCCAAATTATATTGAAATCAGTCCAGTGGTTTCTGATCAGAAGATTTTAAAATTTTCTTTCGGTCATCTAAGGATCAATCCTGTGAAATTTGGTTAAAATTGGCTCAGTGGTTTAGAAGGAGATGCTGTTTAAAATATTGTGGATGGATGGACCAGGACAATGATGGATGGTGAGTGATCACAATACCTCCTCTTGAGCCTTCAGCTCAGATGAGCTAACAATTTAAACATGAGGGATGCCACCAACATCAATGATGGCGCCAATGCCAGGGAAAGTGTAATTTATTTTTTCCTGTACTTTCATAATAAAGATGAGCTAAAAAAACAACCCAAAATGATTATAAGCAGCCAAGTGTGTTGTTTTTTTTTTCAGAATATGCACAGTACATATGTCAACAAAATAGCAAGCTAGCCACAATTTTTAGAGCAGCTTATACATAACAGCTGTGTTGTCAGCTATATGCATAGTTGCACTACCCGGGCCAGTACTGGTACAAGTTTTTTTCTGAAAAAACAAAAAAAAACAAACAAAAAAAAAAACAAAAAAAACAACACAAAACAACAAAACCTATCAATCCTTTCATATTTTGACATGTATTTTTTTCTTGGCCTTATTTATTTACTTGTATGTCTATCTTATACACTACAATAATATACACAAAATTTTACATACTATCACAGGAAATAGAGAATTATAATTCATCCCATGGGTGCAAGAAGGAGCTATATCTTTTTCTTTTTAGCTGCTTCTTGCACTCATGAGATCAACTGCAGGAATTACAAGCAGCAGCATATAAGCAAATTTGACAAACTGCTGTCCCTGCCTTTAGGCAAATCCTAAGAGCCTGCAAAGTTTCATTCAAACCATACAGTTAAACTGTAGCAGTCATGCATGAATCAATCACTTAAAACCTCTAACTGTATAAACTCATCTAAGATGTTAAATGCTTTCCCCTAAAAGATAACATAAGAAACCTTTCTCATTTATGGATTCTTCAACCTTGAACTTGTACATTTTTGCAGTGCAGGCCTTGTTACATATATTACACCTCTTTATACTGGAGGCCCAAGTGGGCCAGAAATCGCTCACCTGGATTAGGCCGATCATGATATGTCACATTGTGCCATGGTGGGCATTTTGGCTATCAGATCAGATTCCCTTGAGCAATACAGAATCTGATGTTGTTTGAAGAGTTTCAAGATTGCCACCATGGCCGCCATCTTGGACATTGGAACTGAATGATTTAGCAACTCAGAATCTCCATGTCACCCTGATGCCTCCCATCAAGTTTTGGCTCAAATTGACTTACTGTTTGGAAGGAGATGGGGTCTGAAGAATTTCAAGATGGCCTCCATCTTGGACATTGAAACAAAACCATTTTAGCGATTCTGAATTTCCATAACACCCCAATGCCCCGGTTCGGTAGCAGATGTGATTTGAAGATTTTTCAAGACGGCTTCCATGGTGGCCACTTTGGATATCAGAACGGAACCATTTTAGCAATTCTAAATCTCCATGCTGCCCCGATGCCTTCCACCAAGTTTCTGCTCCATCGGACTTACTGTTTGGAAGCAGATAACAACTGAAGACTTTCAAGATGGCCGCCATGGATTCTGATGGAGATGTAGAAAATGTGAAAAGTTACAGACGGACATAAGATGAGGGACGGACCATGGTCAACAGACCATGGCATAAGCTGACCTGCAGCAAAGCTCCAGGTGAGCTAACGATGGAAGATCTTCAAGATGGCTGCTGTGGCAGCCATCATGGATATTGTAACAACATGTTTTTAGCAATTCTAAATTTCCACGTCATCCCGATGCCTTCCACCAATTGGCTTAATCTGATATCATCTGAATCTCTATGTCACTCCGATGCCTCCCATCAAGTTTGGGCTCTATCCGCATTATGGTATGGGAGAAGATGTCTTTTGAAGAATTTCAAGATGGCCCCCATGGTGGCTATCTTGGATGTCAGAATGGAACAAATTTAGCATTTCTGAATCTCCATGTCTCCCCAATGCCTCCCACCAAGTTTCAGCTTAATCCGACTTACTTTCCAGAGCAGATATCATTTCAAGATAATCAAGCTGGCCACCATGGCGGCCATCTTGGATATTGGAATGGAACCAATTTAGCAATTCTAAATCTCCATGTCACCCAAATGCCTCTAACCAAGGTTGAGCTCAATCCGACAACATTCAGGAGCAGACATGGTTTGAAGATTTTCAAAATGGCCACCATCTTGGATATCAGAACGGAACAATTTTAGCAATTCTGAATCTCTATATTGCTCCGATGCCTCCCCTCAAGTTTCAGCTCAATCCAACTTACAGTTTAGGAGGAGATGGCAGCCATCTTGGATATCAGAACGGAATCATTTTAGGAATTCTAAATCTCCATGTGGCCTCAATGTCTCCCACCAAGTTTGGGCTCAATCTCTTAGGGTTCGGGAGCAGATGTGGTTTCAAGATTTTCTAGATAGCCTTCCATGCAGCCATCTTGGATAGCCTAATGGAACGATTTAAGCAATTCTGAATCTCCATGTGGCTCCGATGCTTCCCATCAAGTTTCGGCTCAATCCAACTTACGGTTTGAGAGGAGATGTCGTTTGAAGAATTTCACGACGGCCACCATGGCCGCCATCTTGGATATTGGAAGGGAATGATTTTAGCAATTCTGAATCTCTATAACATTCCAATGCCTCCCATTAAGTTTCAGCTCAATCTGACATGGTTTGGGAGGAGATGGCATGAAGAATTTCAAAATGGCCCCCTCGGTGGCCATCTTGGAAATATGAATGGAAGGACTTTAGCAATTCTGAATCTCTGTGTCATTGTGATGCTTCATATATGATTTTGGCTCAATCCGATTTACAGTTCGGGAGATGTCATTTGAAGAATTTCAAAATGGCAACCAGCAGCCATTTTGGATATTGGAACGGAACGATTTAGCAACTCTGAATCTAGGTCACCCCGATGCCTCCCATCAAGTTTCGGCTCAATCTGACTTATGGTTTTGGAGGAGATGTCATTAGAAGAATTTCAAGATGGCCACCATGGCAGCCATCTTGGACATCGGAACAGAACGATTTTAGCAATTCTGAATCTCTATAATGCTCCAATACCTCCTATTAAGTTTCAGCTCAATCAGACTTATGGTTTGGGAGGAGATGTCCTTTAAAGAATATCAAGATGGCCCCCGTGGCGGCCATCTTGGATATCAGAACGGAAGGATTTTAGTAATTCTGAATCACTGTGTCTCTTTGATGCTTTACATCAAGTTTTGGCTCAATCCCACTTACAGTTTGGGAGTAGATGTCATTTGAAGAATTTCAATATAGCCACCAGCGGCAATCTTGGATACCAGAACAGAACGATTTTAGCAATTATGAATCTCTATGTTGCCTCTATGCCTCCCTCAAGATTTTCAAGATGGCCACCCAGGCGGCCATCTTGGACAGACTAATGGAACGATTTAAGCAATTCTGAATCTCTATGTCGCTCTGATGCTTCCCATCAAGTTTTAGCTCAATCCAACACGGTTTGGGAGGAGATGTTATTTGGAGAATTTCAAGATGGCCACCATGGCAGCCATCTTGGATATCGGAACAGAAGGATTTTAACAATTCTGAATCTCTATGTCATCCCGATGCCTCCCATCAAGTTTCAGCTCAATCGGACTGGGAGGAGATGACATTTGAAGAATTTCAAGATGGCAGCCATCTTGGATATTGGAACGGTACGATATTAGCAATTCTGAATCTCCATGTTGCTGCAATGCCTCCCACTAAGTTTCAACTCAATCCAACTTATGGTTCTGGAGGAGATATAGAAAATGTGAAAAGCTAATGCCGGATGGACGGACGGACGTTCTCACAAATGTACATTTAGGTGGCTAGGCATTCACCTTCCACCCCCCCCTAAGTTTCAACTCAATCCAACTTATGGTTCTGGAGGAGATATAGAAAATATGAAAAGCTAACGACGGATGGACGGACGGACGTTCTCACAAATGTACATTTAGGTGGCTAGCATTCACCTTCCCCCCCCCCCCCCCCCCCCAAGTAGCCAGACGTGAGTGCAGACATACTTACGAGACGGACATTATAAGGATATCCCTTTGATCTTTCTTTGATCTTTTTTAACACAACACCAATTTTTTACCCCACAATGCAAATTTAACCCAACAATGATGGAATAAACAGATATCAACCTCATAATGTGAAATTCTACAGAAACGCTAACCTCGGAATGTCATCTGGGCATGTACTGAAGGACGGACGGACGACGGACAACAGGCCATGGCATAAGCTGACCTGGAGCAAAGCTCCAGGTCAGCTAATAACACAGACACTTTTCCTAGTCAGCTATTGTCAAATATACAGCAACACAAATAAAACAGACGTCTCATGCCATATGTGAACAGCCAACACCCACATTAGCATATCATTTTTTTTTTTAAAAGACTGCAATCAGTTGTTCTGAATCTGCTACTTGTTTATGGCATGATATCCCTCTTCTGGTCCTCTATATTATATTACAACTCTGTATGTATCTGTCTTCGAATCTGTGGTGTGTCATTATGTTGCCTTGTTCTCAAACTTACATTTCTGAGGGGTGAATTTGTCAGCTGTCTGGAAATAAACACAGAGGAAACCATAATAAGAAAATTCACAAGGTGCATGAACTGGGCAACTACAGCACAGTCCAAATGCACCCCCCCCCCCCCCCACCCAATGCCACAATGAATGGAAACAAGAGACCCATTGTCCTTGACTCACTCATCTGAGTGATACAACCACTGCATATCTGAAGATGCCATGCAACATTTTTCCAATATTGCAACAACTATCAAACTAGACAAAGTGCCCAGTGGGGCGCGTATACCCCTGACCAGCACTACCGCCACTTTTTAAAGAGCACAAGGTATGTAGCTTTGACTCTGGAGATGGCAGTTGTATGCTATATGTTATAAAATTGAAAAAATTCAATCACACATAATGTGAAGCCCTTGACCTCAAAGGTCAGGAACAGTGCAGGGACTGAGCTAATTAAAACTTCAGCCTTATAACCACGGTATATAGACGTTACGTAGCCTATCTGTGCAAAAATGCGTTTCTGATGACCTATTTATTCTGGCAACGTAGCTTACCTGTAGTAAACAATAAAAACGGCAAGTAGGACATTGAAAAGTTAAGGCGAATAATAATTATGGCCATTTATATCAATAAAACCTCAATGCTACGGAACTCTAACAATATTTATTTGCTGAAATTAAACTGTGTTAGTCTCACGAATTATGGAGAAATACTTTAAACAAGCCACAGAAATTGGATTGAGCATGTTAGCTGAAGGCCAGATGGTGACAAAAACATCATTTTCAGTAGTTTTAAAACATTTCCCATCCTTTTTTCAGTGGTATATCGGGCAACTGACCGTATCATGAAAGGCTTGTTGAATTGACTGCAAAAAATTACTGTACGCCTTGTCACAGTGTTCAACTAGAGCTGGTGTTTGTAAAACACTATGCCCCCAACAGCCTGACTCTAACACTGCTTGACTCCAACACTGCTTGCCCATGACGGTAACAACAGTACAAATATATGAGATTTCAATGTTATTTTATCAAAGGGAAATAACTTTAAAACAGGAGATAATCGGGATAAGAAAAAAATATGGGTCACCTATTTTTTCATGAGGAATCAAAATATGAAATTTCAAAACATTAGCATGGTTCTTATGCTATACACAATAAAGCAACGACATTAAATGGCCAGAAATTGCGAAGGGCCATAACTCCAACATTTTATTTAATTAGTTCAAAATTTAATCAGGTGATCTCCTCCTCAATCCCAATCAGTATACCAAATATCATGGCTCTGGCTTAAATACTTTTTGAGATATCTTGCTGACAAGGTCAAAATGCCTAGAACTACAAAGGGCAATAACTATGTCAATTTTTCATGGAATTCCCTAAAAAACAAATCAGGTAATCTCCACATCATCCCCAATCATCATATAATATTTCAAGACCCTAGCTTAAGTACTTGTTGAGACATCTTGCTGACAAGGTCAAAATGCGCAGAACCGCAAAGGGCCATAACTTTATCAATATTTTCACGGAATTCTCTAAAAATATAATCAGGTAATTTACACATCATTCCCACTCACTATATCGAATTTCAAGAACCCAGCTTAACTATTTTCAATATATCTTGCTCACAAGATTTAATTCTGATTTTTTTTCAAAGGGGCATAACTCTAAACAAACATGCTGGACAAGGAAAAAAACACGGGTCAGCTATTTTTTCATTGGGAACCCAAATATAAAATTTCAAAACCCTAGCATGCAGGGTTCTTAAGATATGGCATGCACAAAAAACCTTGTCGAACAGACAAATGGACAGATGAACAAGCGAAGGCAAAAGAATATGCCCCATCAATTTCATTCTAAACTGGGGGCATAATCAGGTCATCTACTCATTGCTACCAATCTATTCATCAAGTTTCAAGGCTCCAGCTTCAATAGTTTTTAGATATTTTGCTGACAAGGGAAACATGCCGAAATTTACAAAGGGCCATTACTTAAGAAATATTTTTCAGAATTTATATAAAAGTTTATCAGGTCATCTACTCATCATTACCAATCAATTCACCAAGTTTCAAGTCTCTAGCTCTAACAGTTTTTGAGATATTTTGCTGACAAGATAAAAATGTAAAAAATTACAAAGGGCCATAACTCAAGAAGTATTTTTCAAAATGTATTCAAAATTTAATCAGGTTGTCTACTCATCACTACTAGTCTATTCATCAAGTTTCAAGGCTCTAGCTCCAATGGTTTTTGAGATATTTTGCTGACAAGGTAAAAATGTCCAAAATTACAAAGGGCCATAACTCATGAAGTATTTTTCAGAATTTCTTCAAAAGTTAATCAGGTCATCTACTCATCACTACAAATCCATTTACTAAGTTTCAAGGCTCTAGCTCTAAAAGTTTTGGAGATGTTTTGCTGACAAGATAAAAATGCCCAAAATTACAAAGGGGCATAACTCAAGAAGTATATTTCAAAATTTCCTCAAAAGTTAATCAGGTTGTCTACTCATCACTACCAGTCTAATCATCAAGCTTCAAGGCTCTAGCTTCAATAGTTTTTGAGATTTTTTTTTGCTGACAAGGTAAAAATGCCCAAAATTACAAAGGGCCATAACTCATGAAGTATTTTTCAGAATTTCTTCAAAAGTTAATCAGGTCATCTACTCATCACTACAAATCCATTTACTAAGTTTCAAGGCTCTAGCTCTAAAAGTTTTTGAGATATTTTGCTGACAAGGTAAAAATGCCCAAAATTACAAAGGGGCATAACTCAAGAAGTATATTTCAAAATTTCCTCAAAAGTTAATCAGGTTGTCTACTCATCACTACCAGTCTAATCATCAAGCTTCAAGGCTCTAGCTTCAATAGTTTTTGAGATTTTTTTTTGCTGACAAGGTAAAAATGCCCAAAATTACAAAGGGCCATAACTCATGAAGTATTTTTCAGAATTTCTTCAAAAGTTAATCAGGTCATCTACTCATCACTACAAATCCATTTACTAAGTTTCAAGGCTCAAGATGTAACAGTTTTTGAGATATTTTGCTGACAAGGTAAAAATGCCCAAAATTACAAAGGGCCATCACTCAAGAAGTATTTTTCATAATTTCTTCAAAAGTTAATCAGGTTGTCTACTCATCACTACCAGTCTATTCATCAAGTTTGAAGCCTCTAGCTCCAACGGTTTTTGAGATATTTTGCTGACAAGGTAAAAATGCCCAAAATTACAAAGGGCCATAACTCATGAAGTATTTTTCAGAATTTCTTAAAAAGTTAATCAGGTCATCTACTCATCACTGCAAATCCATTCACTAAGTTTCAAGGCTCTAGCTCAAACAATTTTTTAGATATTTTGCTGACAAGGTATAAATGCCCAAAATTATAAAGGGCCATAACTCAAGAAGTATTTTTCAAAATTTCTTCAAAAGTTAATCAGGTTGTCTACTCATCACTACCAGTCTATTCATCAAGTTTCAAGGCTCTAGCTTCAATAGTTTTTGAAATATTTTGCTGACAAGATTGCAGCCATATTTTTTCAAAGGGCCATAACTCAGAAAAGGGGCATAATCCTGTCAAGAAAAAAAAATACGTGTCAGCTATTTTTTTCATGAGGAATCCATATAAGAAATTTCAAAACAGTAGCATTCAGGGTTCTAAAGTTATGCTATGCATCAAAAAGCGTGACGAACAGACAGACGGACGGATGAACAACCCAGAAGCAATATGCCCCTCCAACTTCTTTGAAGTTAGGGGCATAATAAATCACAATGAGCGAATCAATGTTACCTCGGAACCAACAGAATGTATTGGGTCCGCGATGTTACAGCATCCTTTTTAATGGGCAAGTCCGCTGCTGAAAAACAAACATACAGAATACAGAACTGTAACGCCCGAAAACTGTCAAAAACGTAGAAAGTTTGAGGACAACCTACATGCTTAATAATGGACACAACATGAAAATTAAATGTTCCTGGTTAGAATGTTTAAATACATTAACAATACTGATTGATTGTGTTGGGGTTTAATGACATGTCAACCCTTGTGGGACATTTTGTTTCGTCTCCCAGAGAAAGGGAGAAGAGATAAAAGAGATAGTACAGGAGATGAAAGAAAGGGACAGGGGAGAAAGAGGAAAATGAATGAAAGTGAAATAGCAGAAGAAATAAAAGCATTGCCCCTGTACCCTTACCTGCTGCAAAGACAGCAGGCCTTGCCCAACTGTCAGCCAGTATCAGTTGGACGCTCCGGTGACGCACGATACATGACACTTTTGCCTCACCCAACCACCTACTACAACATCACGGACAGGAATCACCATGTTTAAATTTTCAAGATTTTTAATGCCATAGAGCCGCAATCCCTATTCTTGAAATATCTATCGGAGTTCCTTTGTACTTCTCCTTAACACGAAATGGAAGGCTAGATGCACCCCTGGGTGCACCAACATATCCTGTGGATAGCTGCCATCCAAAATGCATGCGCTTTCATTTTCCACTTCTTCAGGGTGACCATTCAATCTTAAATATTTTTTCTTGTTTTGATAAAAATTGGTCAAAAATTGGATTTTGTTCATTGCTAGTTGATTGTTTGACAAGTTTTACGCCTGTGACACGTTTTATGGTCGGGTGCTCGTTGCTAATAGCATGACTGACGGATGGACGAACGGATGGACCGACCGATGGACCAACGGACTTGCTCTCGCACACCCTTACCATGTGAGGAGGTCATGTAGCAAGTCTGGTTAAATTCCGCCCAGTGGTTTAGGAGGAGATAGTGTGATGGACAGATGGGCGGACGCATGGACGGACAGACGCACGGAAAAATAATGCTGCTGTCGCACACCCTTACCATGAGGGGAAGTGATGTAGCAAGTTTGGTAGAATTCTGCCCAGTGGTTTAGGAGGAGACTGCGTGCTGGACAGACGGACGGACGGATGGAGGTGTTAACAATATCCCCGTTGCTTTTTTGAAAAAAAAAAGGGGATAAAAATATTTCAAAATGTTGTATGGTGAAGTTTTTATCCAAAGTGCTAAACATCAATTTTCAGCAGACGACATTTTGAAATATTTTTTTCTTATTTTTCCCAGGAAACAGGATTTGACATTTCATGCAAATTGTCTCCAATAGACTAACAAATCGAGTGAATGGGATGAAACACTTCATTACAAAAGTGACAAAACTTTCGACAAAAGTGACAGCGTCAAAACTTTTGTAAGGAACATGTAGATGTGTACTTTCTCATGCACGTACGAGGAACAGAGAAGTATATATGATTTTTATTCCAAACTTTAGGGGAAGGATAGTAAAAGCAACTTGTGGATTTCTCCAGCCAGGCTTATAGAATTAGCCATTGAGTAAGTACTGTCCTGGAAATGGTAAATGTATACTTTTCTCGTGGCGTCGAGGCGCTGCTTCTTATCTGCACGTCACTGGCGACAGTATTCATAGCTATCCGGGAACAAAACTCTGTAAAATGTATGTTGGTGAGGCAAAAATTGTTTGCGTATCCAGGCTTTAGTTTTGTATTTTGTGCGGTACAATTAGGAAAACTGATACGACATGCAGCCAGGTATACATGTATGTTTTGTTTGTTGTGAGTCACATGCGTTTTTACTACATGTATTGCAGCTTGTGCGGGTATGTTCAGATAACTAGAAATGTGTCCACCAGATACGGATGTCTCCGGCTGAAAACTTAAACGCAATTTGCTAACGCCTGAAAAAACTTAACCGCAAATTGCAAACGCCATCTAGGACGCGGGGCGGAGACGGACGGAAGGACAGGGTAACACTGTATACCCTTTCCACCATTCTTCGAATGGCGGGGTGGGGGGGGGGGGGGGGAGGGGTGGTGGGGGGGGGCATAAAAATGCAACAGTCACATCTACATGTATGCCAGGCTTTGGCGGGTCTGGGTAAACTCACTCATAGCTTTCTTGTGCAACTGGTTACGGGGAGAACAATTACACTCTTCTATCCCGGTTCCGTAGGAGCCACCTTTTAATTAATGTAAGCTTCCAGATTTCAACTTTTGTCATGTTAGATAAGTAATAAACACGCCTTGTATGATATTAAATTTGGGTCATCTTCTTTTGCATTTAAAACAATTGTAAATTACTGTGCAAAAGGTCTCAAATTTTGGACTATACTTGACCTTATCCCACTGGGTAGGCCTACATACAAAGAAATCCACTGCGCAAAAATCGGAAATCAATCTGCATTCTGGGTTATTCATGGCTGTAATATGATTAGAATTTTAAATAACCGATCAGCTGTTTCCCTGTTACATATAGGTCTCCCTAGCCATATTTTTCGCAAATCATTATCTCGTGCCACAAAATGCACATTTAGGTCAAAGCAAATAGGCTCAAGATATATCACTAATTATAAAATTCCTATTTCCTACTCACATATGCGTTTCACAATAGGGAGAGTTGAATGGTTGATTCAGAACAGGTGGTTTTTGTTCCCAGCTGAAGACTAAGTGGTATAAAATAAGAATAATGACTCTTTTCATTGACTCAAACATGTGAAATCAGTGACTCGGTTTCGCAAATGCCATTTAGATTTCAACGATACTGTCTCGCGATCAAATAGATTTCTCCAAGCATATCACATTTAATAAGGCAAGACTTATAAAAGTTCCGTAGCATTCGAGTCTTTGTGACTTATATTGTAAATATTTTGATTTTGGTGGCAAACTCCGTCCTCCCTCCCTGCCGTGGTCTGTTTACTACAGATAGGCTACGTTGCCAGAACAAATAGGTGTCCAGAAACGCATTTTTGCACAGATACGCTATGTAACGTCTTTATACCGTGATAACTATCACCATAGACCAGTGAAATCAATCAGTTTTTATAATATAAGCAAAAATGACATTTGTATGAAAAGCCTGTTACCTTGACTTAAAAGCCATACCCTAACTTGGGGATGGTGCCGAGAAAAACTTTAGACCTATATATACCATCATGATTAATATTAATTTAACCAACTAAAGGGTCTTCATAATATAGCTATATAAATTTTAATGAAAATTTTAACGTGACCTGCCTACTCAATGTCCTCTACATATCGGTAAAGTATCACAAAAATATCTTAAAGAATTTTCAGAGTTATTGCCCACACAAGATTTAAATAACCAAGGGCAAAAACTGCAGAATGGAGTCGATTAGAGTGTCATTCTTGAATGTGATATGGCTACTTAATGTCCTCTACATACTGGTGAAGAATCATGAAAATATCTTAATGTGTTTTAAAGTTATGGTTCGCACAAATTTTTTACAATTTCGGAGACAAGGGATATAACTCATGGACCAAGTCAGTTAGAGTTGTCTTTCTTGTACTCTACACCCCTGCCAAATGCCCTCGACAACCTGACAGAGTTTCATGAAAATAGCTCAAAGGGTACTTAGGAGTTATGGGGTGCACAATAATGTGTTCATGGACAGACAGATGGATGGATGGACAGATGGGTTCCATGCTGATAGCCATATCCCCTAAACCTATCAGTAGGAGGATAACGAAATTCAACAAAAGGTCTTGATGGTATAGCTATATAAACTTAGATGCAATTTTTTTTACTTTTATATGAAATTTCTAAGTCTGTGACCTTGACCTCAAGGTCATACCCTGGGATGGGGAACATGCTGAGTAAAACTCTACCCCTATATCTACCAACATGTAAAATATAAATGAAATTCCTCAAAGGGTCTTGATGGTATAGCTATATATATATATTTGACTTTTTTGTGCAAATTCTAAGTCCGTGACCTTGACCCCAAGGTTATCCCCCGGGGTAGGATTGATGCTGATAAAAACTTAAGCCCTATATCTACCATCGGGCCAAATATGAATGAAATCTATCAAAGGGTCTTCATAATATAAGGTCTTATAACCTTTAACATAAAAACTTTGACCCTAAGACCCTTTTCATAAAGTATGAACGAATAATGCTTCAACGGAGAAATGGACAGACGGACAGAGGAACAGATTCCTTGCTGATAGCTATATCCGCTCAACCTTTCAGTTAGGGGATAATGAAATTTAACAAAAGGTCTTGATGATATGGCTATATAAACTTAAACACAATTTTTTTTTACTTTTATATAAAAATTCTAAGTTTGTGACCTTGACCTCGGTCACACCCGGCGTGGGAATCATGTTGAGTACGACTCTAGGCTGATATCTACCAACATGTCAAATATAAATGAAATTCCTCAAGGGTTTTGATGGTATAGCTATATAAACTTAAACACAAAAACTTTGACTTTTTTATGAAAATTTTAAGTCTGTGACCTTGACCCCAAGGTCACCCCCGGGTCGGGGATGGTGCTGATAAAAACTTTAGACCTATATCTACCATCATGCCAAATATGAATGAAATCCATCGAAGGATCTTCAGAATATGAGGTCATAAACTTTAACGCAAAAACTTTGACCCTGTGACAAAAAGATGAATGAACTAACGTACGTACGAATGAACGAATGGAAAAGCGAAAACATTATACCCCCACATACTTCCTATGTCGGGTGTATAAATAGTGGATGGTATTGTCAAAGATCATCAACTGAACAAACTTGGTAAACTTCATGTCCCCAATGCTATATATCAATATTAAGCCTCAAAGCTAATGTGTCCCTGGAGAAGACTTTTAAGTGTTTTTCACTATGTACTGGCATAGCAGCAATCTTGGTCAGTGGGGCGTGACCATTTCAACAAGCTCTGGAACATCCTTTGACGGAAAGCTCCATGTGAAATCTGGTGAGAATCGGACTGTGGTTTCAAAGAATTCACTTCATAAAATGAAGTTTTTAAAAGTAAAACACATTTCAACAAGCAATACTTAACCTATAGATAAAATGTGCTATTCTATTCTGTTTTCACGCCTTCCACAGAAAAAAACGACCGTTCAGTCGTCTTAAAGAGTCTAAATCCAGAAGGCCCCTTTGGCAGTCACCTGTGTGATGTCACTCTTCCCGCTCTTTTGATCAGGTGTCAGTTTCTTTGATGATAAAGAGAGCTAAGCAGGGATAGGTAGGGGGATTGTCTTATCTACAGGTTAAGTATTGCTTGTTAAAATATGTTTTACTTTTAAAACTTCATTTTATCTGCACAATACATTAACCTATAGATAATGTGCTAGAATTTTCAGATTAGGTGGGAAGGAGCTCCCTATTCTAACACAAATTAATTAGATCCCTCCATTTCTGGATTAAGGCTCTGGAAACTCTTGGAATAAGATCATTCTTGATATATAGTACAGCTCAGGTAAAAGAACCAAAAAACTCTTTATTCCGAATATCGGCGTTTCGCGAACTTTCCAAAAACACTCGGAATCAAACTGAGTTAACGTAATATTCGGCGGACACCACTCGCAAGTCCACCGAAAGTATGTGTTATGCGAAGTTACTCGGAATGGTAATATTGTACCCGGAGGCAATATTTCTCGCAAAGTGATGCGAAATTCCTCAGAGTAATTTGACTAAATACCTGTCCGATTTTTATATATTTATTTATTTAATAAATAAAGTTATTTAGATATTTCTTTAATAAATATATTTTTATTTCTTTAAAGCTTTATTTTTTCTATCATATAGTACAGTCTGCGTGAAGGTTATATCATCCACGCTCATACGGATGCGCAGGTTGATCTGAGTCTGCACTGATCACAAAGGTCTTATTGTCCCAATAGTGTTTTCCAAATTTCCGCATTCCGATCCCCCAAAATTAGATCCATTCCCTTGTTTTTTATAAATATCAACCAATGCTGCCTTGTTCCCTGAATATATTTGGGTGCTCCCTAGGTCCAAAGAAAACCCAGGTAGCCCCATTCACTGATCGAGCACCTAGCATGGGCCTCAACAAAACTCCATATGAAAAGTACCGGATTCTTTGGCTTAGTCTAGTCCGGCCACACAAGTGGGTCCTGCATGGTCATTTTTACTTAATGTGCCGTAGACACAAAACAAACACAAAAATCACAAAGAGAATCAAACATCTGGCCCCAATCGACCAATTACGTATTTATATTTGGTATTCCTGTAACGACCTTTTCCCATGCAACAAACGCACGTGCTCAATATAAATGACGTACTGTGGTAAAAGACCAGGAAATTCTCACTCACGTGCAGCAACCGCATGTGTCAATACGAATTTACTTAAAGCGGCGCTTCTGCTATCAAAGAGGCATTGAATCAACAAGACAGCGCATGTGAAAAGAGTGTCTGTCACACAAAAACACACATTACGCACACAAGGGGCAATAGAGGCTAATGACAATTCAAACGAGTGAGTTTTTACGTCCTGCTAACAGCTAGGTCATACGGAGGTGTGGACCTTGGTTTAAAGTCCAATATGAAAGGCTTGAGAAGCCTAGGATCGAACTCGTGACAAGACGAGAAGCTTCACACTACACCACTGAGGCACCATTTCCCAATATTTCATACTGTTAAATATCTAACAAAAAGGGCTGCAGACATTTCACCATGCCCCGCCACTGCACTTATATCAAGCAAGTGCCATGACTCTGTTAATAAACTAATAAAGTTTCAAGAAAATATCTCAAATAGTTTTCAAGTTACAGAGCTGACAAAAAAAAAAAAAAAAAATGAAAAATATTACAGAAACCACTAAAATAGTTTCGGTTTTCAAAGGGCCATAACTCCAAAGTAAACTCTATCGTCTAAAATATATGAAAGAAAAGAAGGGCAGTTATCAGTTCCTGCTGCATTGATTAATAGCTTATGAATAAGCCCACCCTGGAAAAGTGCGCGTGCTCGGGAAAGACCGAAATAGTGTAGACTGGGCCGTGTAACTCCAGTTCAAACCAAAATTACATCGGTACAAAGTTCTCATGTCTGAAGTATGATTTACAATGTACGTTCACTGAATCGGACAAAACGTACAATACTACAATGTACGTGCGACCAGCAAAGACTCAGGTCAGTCTCTGCATCGACCTACTATTTTAAGTGAGCTTCTTGGATAGCCCGGAGTACAAAGAAGGAGCATACTGTACGATCAGCGAAGGGTCTGATCGGAATGTGCTGTTGCAGTCGCACTGTTTAGCCCGCTTTGGATAGCCCGGCTATCGAAAGTAAATACGATCAGCGAATGCTTTTATCAGAATGTGCAGTTGGCAGATTGATACGAGTCTTCGCTCGTCGCACAAGACGTTTTGTTAAACCCAGGGATTGTAGGAGGTACATACGATGAGCGAAGGCTCTGACCAGACTACTGATGTGCAGGCTTATAGAGTATGCAGGCTGATCCGTCTCTTCATACAAGTTTTATTGTAGGTTTTGCAATGCACAGACCAATGCGCGATTTGTTTGTGCAAACCATAACGCCCAACACTCTGGGTAAAATTTTCAACAGACAACATTTTGAAATATTTTTCTCATTCTTCCAAGAAAACAGGATTTGCATTTCATGCAAATTGTCTCCATTGCATGAAATGTCAAACCCTATTTTCTTGGTAATAAAAAAAAAGTAAAAACGAGTTTTTTAAATTTTTTTTTTGTCGTCTGCTGAATTAGCCCAGGTAGTGGTAATTCGATACCTGCGAGCACCAAGTGTTGTGGCTTTGAGCAAGACACTTTGTCCTCATAACTCAGTATTGATTTCTAACCAGGAAGACTCTGCCTAGAATGTGCGCGAGGGCATATGAGAATATTATGGACAAATGTCATTTAGAAGATTCTTTCCCGCCGATGCTAGGTTTATACATGCATCTCTTTTACTCATTTAATAAATTACTGTCTTGGTTTTGCATATCGCATGTTAAAGACACAAAAACAAAACACTTTACATGGAAACGAAAGTTTTGAAGATTGCTCTATAAACCAATAAAGATAGTGTCATTAATGTATATACTGTAAGAGAATAACATAACATAATATTCATTTGTACCCTGATAAATGCAGGGTAACGTCCTCACACTGCAGGTTTTTTTTTTTTAGTCTTTTAAGGGAGCTTACTGCAACTGACTATCAGAAGGGAGTTAACTGCAATTGCTTTACCAGTATGGCCCATGCGAAACAGCATTTTTTATGAATCGCGCCAGTAAAGAGGGGGCATGCTTATACAATAAGCGGTTAACCAGTACACTGAACCCCATTCCGCCAGAAACTTGTAACTGCCAATCTTGAAGCAGTGGAAGGACCGAATGACCGTAGCAAATACGTGTTTCATGATAAGTGGGGATCGAATCACGTTCGCAGGCCTCCTAGTGGCCCACTTTGAAAATATAGGTTTTTATATAGGTTCTTCTTACTCAAAATATAGGTTATTTACAGGTTTTTCAATAAAAATACAGGTTAAAAAAAGAGTCTTCCAAACTCACATAAAGATTTAAAACTGAAGAAAAAATATTTGATGAATTTTTGTGCCACAATTACTCAGATAAAGTTGATCTGAATTTTACAAAGTCCGAGCGAGCGAAGCGAGCGAGGAAAAAAATTACAATTTCTTGACAGTTTTCATCACTTTTTATGGGACTAAAAAGTAAAAAATAGTAGTGCATTTTGAAGAAAAGTTAGGGTTGAGTCGCAAGAAGGTTCAAAAAGTGAAAAATATAGGTTTTTTCATGAAAATACAGGCTTTTTATAGGTTTTATGAACAAAATAAAGGTTTTATAGGTTTGGCACAAAATTATAGGTTATTATAGGTTTTATAGGTTTTGCTAGGAGGCCTGCGTTCGATTCCTGCCGGTGCTATATCATTTTTCCAATAAAGTCAGTGCTCGAAAGGAGACATGTCATATTTGCACGAGGGTAAAAAGAAAGTGCTTTCCGGAGAGAGAGAGAGCGAGAGAGTATGCAAAACTTGTAAGATTCTGGCTCGTCCATTTTAGGTACATCCGGCTATGAGATTTAGATATTCCCAGAGAAAAATGGCTAAACTGTTTTTGCAAATAGTGAATATCCTGACCAGACTCCGCGTTCTATCATCCCTGTATGACTTAAATATTTTATTTTATTTATTTTTTTTTGATGTTGAAAGAGACATATAAGACACCAAATCACCGTCATCTTTAAGTGGTGATTTGAATGGACAGTCCTAACCCTGGTCCAATTATCAACCGTCCAGGCCTCGATCCGAGCAGTGTAGATACATTCCAGCGTGTCCATTTCTGTCTCCCTTGTCAAATGAAATGTATCCCTACTTTAACCCTCGAAGCGCTTAGCATATTCAGCAGACGGCATTTTCATTTTTTTTCTTCTTATTTTCCTGTGTTTGTTTGTGTTGAGGTTTTACGGCCCAGTCAACCCAATGGGGTCATGTCGAGCGCGGTCAGTTTACCTAACCACACGTTTACTGGGCAGGCTTAGTCCTCTAAGCGGTTAACCAGTATTGTGCACATTCTTTCGCCAGAAACTGACAACTGCCCTTCTTGAATCAGCGGAAGGGAGAGAATGACCGTAGAAAATATTTCATGATCAATATATTTTCCTGTGTAAATTAAGCGTGGGGTTACATGTGAATCGTCTGCTAGGCAGACGATTCACATAAAATGTTCAGCCTTATTTGCACTGTCAAATGCTAAAACAGTTAGATGACATCTCCTCTAGAATTTTCAGCAGTGCTTCGGGGGTTCAAACTATTTTCTTGGCAGCCACAGCACATGCAAAGTGACACGGGGAAAAATGGACCAGCCTGGATAAAAGTGCTTGTCACATGAAAACGTATATAGGAAGACTCAGGTGACCACCGCCCTTAATCTAAAACTAAAACTGGGCAATTAGAAATCATCAGAGGCTTTGGGCCAAATACGTCGCCGGCCTTGCGCATTTGGGCTACCAGCTGTTGTTAGGATATACCTTTTGATACTCGCAGCTGAAACATAAAAAATCAGCCGCAGAGTTGGTTGTCGGAAGTAGAATTATTTATGTGTGGGTACATTTTGCAGTCTGATCCTGTTGCTGCCAGCACTAGTTAAGAGGATATTTATTGTATTTGCAGTTGTAACAATTTTTGTTTGATTATCGTCGTGTGAGAGAATGATCTGAGTGGTCAAACTTACCTGTACAGAATAATCTATCGCCACTCGCAAATACTCGCAAACACTCCGAATATCATGGATACACTGAGGTCCGCTGAATGTCCTCGGAATATCAAGCACATATCTTCGAGTAAAACGTTTTCACTCGGAGTGGTTTAATCCAAATCACTCGGCGGAAAATCGCGGATTGTAAAACTGGTCCGCGAAATGAAAAAAAAATTTGGTTCTTTTACCCGAGCCGTACTGTAAATCCTAAGAATTTGCCAATTCCAAACATTAATAACATATCTTAATATGTTAATACCTTATATGTTAATAGTAGACTCTGAAGGCTGCCAGTTTCTCAAGCCTCAGAAGCCTGAATTCCTGCACTCCGCCCCCCCCCCCCTTTTTCTTTTTTTTGTAGGGGGGTGTGGTGGGGGTAACGAGAGATGATCCAAAAAAGAATTATTGAGTCATTGAGACAGAAAGATGCTCAGAAAGACAGCTGTCTATCTTTGAAAGACAAAAATAAAATAAGGAAATGTCTTCTCGTATGAGTTTCCTGTAGATAACCTACATATCTGGAGGTTTAATTATAAATCCTAGAAACGTAATGATTAAAAAGTTATTAAATAGTCTGGACTATTTATAAATATGAAATAATTGGAATCTGGTTAATAAGAATGATTTAACTGTAGCCAATAACCAGTTCATAATACTTAAACAATTGTAAGACTTTGTAATTATTCCTTTGCATGTCAAGCTAAACAGGAATAATAATAATAACCTGGATAAATGGACTAATCTAATTCTTGCCGAATACCCAGTTTATCCATCAATGATAGCGAACATATGATTGATAATTTTATATATCTTATCTATTGCCAGTCAGACTGTGATAATGAATCTTAGTCAGGGCAATCAATATTAGAAAGATATTGTCTATGTCTTCGTATGAAGATGGACAACCTGAATAAATTTTAACACTAAACTTCTACCAGAGGAGATTTAGGAAACATTTTGTATCCTTGGTAAAGTTAATAAAAAAAACCCCGAAAGGCTGCTAACATCATAGCATAGAGTTAAGCAGCTGTAAAAATTTCTAATATGCTGATAACCTATCTTACTGTATAACAGCATCCTTACTTAAAAGATCTTACCATACTGATAAAAGCTCTTGCTAATTTAAGAAGAACTGGCTAGAATCAATTCTGTTGTTACCAGATCTAGATATTTTTAGTCAAAATTCGCAGGTATATCGGTAATTTGACTATGATGGATAGAGAAGCCAATACCGATTCAACATTCTTCTGTCAAAATTACAATATAGTAAATTCTGAGTCCAGAAATCCTAAACTTCCTCCATGAGACGAGAATTAGGAAGTTTATTATACAAACTTCTACTAACCATAGCAGAGTTTGTAAGTATACCGGACGAGTCAAACTGGTTCTAATTTTAATTTCTCTGATAACCAAAGGCAAAGAGGTTCAGAGACTTAATTAACTATTCTGCACATATATGTCTGGAATAGTGAGAATAGATGATATTATCATTTATAATATATAAATGATAGCAAGATATTCCTGTTACGGATAATTGGATAATTAGTTTGTCGTAACTAATTTATCCAAGGTGGATAGAAATTTGGTTTATGATATATCACTTCATAATAATCTATAAGGTGTTCCAGTTTATGGATGAATCGTTTATCGTGACAGTAAGATTATCCAAGGAAACTGGTTATAAGTATAATATAACTGTAATGATTGTATATAATGATAAACAATCCATTTGTTATATATATAGAAATTAGTCTTGAACATTTAAGTAGTTTTAAGACAAATTTTCAATAGTTGAAAAAACTTTCTGAAATATAACTATTTTCGAGACTTTTATCACATTTCAGAAAGGAAAGGGTACTCCCATATTTCTATGCATAGCTTGGGAGACATATTATAATCCAGTTGTGTTATCAATTCTTAAGGGAGAAGATGTATTGTATGGCTTTTTTTATTTGCCAAATTCTATGCCATACTTGTTTAAAGATAGATGACAATTAATCTAATCTATCTGAAATGTAAGAATGGAAACTCATTATTCCTTTGTTCGAAAATAGAAAATGAGTTCTCTATCGATAATGTTTGTATCGATGAAAATACAATATTTATTGGAACCTAACGGATGTGTGCTACCTAAACCGAGCAATAGGAGTATATCCACTGACATAAACTTGAAGTTTGTCACCAGTGCGATTGACAATCCCAGTCACATATGCAAGTTCCTGAGTGACTAATCAGACATAATCAATTCAATTAAAGTCTGAGTCAATAATTACGTTGTAGTATGAATCAATACTAAAATTAGTTCAATGTATAATATAAATGTATCAACAAGATTTTAAAACCTATACAATAAATGTAAATAGGTCAAAATCTAACTGTAGAAATCAACTCTCAACTTAAAATGATAGATGACCATAAGGAGAAGAAAACTGGTTCTTATCATCGAAACATACGAAAGATGAGGAATATAATTATTTAGTCCTGAATTATTAACAAATAATTTACAAGACTTTATTTTCTTCACTGCTTCGTAAGTATACAAATCTTCTCCCATATGTGCGAAGACAGACAATGGAAGATTTGGTTTATGACATATTTGTCATTGATGTTTAGAGGAGGTAAAAACTACTCATTATGTAAATTTCCCTCTTAGAAATTTCCTTTTGTATCAGACTTAGGGAAATTAATACTGGATTTTGTAATTATTATCAGCTGAACAGATTTCTAAACGATCCCATAGCCTAATATAATTTGTTAGTCTCTGAAGAAGCCAAAACCTAAATTTTCGTAATTTGATTTTATAACTTTTATAACTTCTTGACCTAAGCTAATTTTGTTAAGGAAATAATAATAATGTTATCGAATTTATTATATATATATATATATATATATATATATATATACATATATATGTGTGTGTGTGTGTGTGTGTGTGTGTGTGTGTGTGTGTGTGTGTGTGTGTGTGTGTGTGTGTGTGTGTGTGTGTGTGTGTGTGTTTATTTACCTTCTCCAAGAGCCTGGACAATGCATGATTGACATGGACTCTTGTTACAGGAATAAATAATTGTTGGTGAACAATTAGTATGGGAATTAAATCCTGAAATACTTAATGTTTCCCAGGAAATAAAACAATATTTACCTCTACTAGACTTCTATGCATATTAAATCTTTAGAGGAATTCTGTTATAGATATTTATATTACACAAGAAAAGTCAAAACTTTGGCACTTGATGTGTATATGAACCAAATTTAATCTTTATAATTTGGATCTACTTAAAATATTATATTATTAGACAGAACAGATCTAATAAGGAATTAACTCGATCCATACAAAGTTCTATTCTGATAGTAACACATAATGTGTATGATCTTCTAAATTTTCCGGGAATCTGACCGGTAATTTTTAGAAGATTGATAATTATATTATCAAAGGATCAGGAGTCTTTTGGAAGACTGATTCTTAGATAATGTACCAATTTTTTACTATAAATTAGGAATCTTTAATATCATTCTATCAGGTTGCAATATCATTCGAACTTTAGCCACCTGATAAAATAAAGTGTTTTCTACCAACTTATCAGATCGTAGTTTAATCTGAATGAAAACAACCTGTATAAGTTAGATACTTTACTACCACTCTATTAGTTGATAGTAACAACCTGAGGGGAAACTTTAGATTATGATACCATAATGATCATAACTATGAACCGAGAAAGAATAAGAAATAATTAACTTCTTTCTAATAATTATATTGATTTTTGTTCTTTGTTTCTTCCGAAAGAGAAACAAATAAATTAAGAATAAGAAGAAGAGGGCAGGTAAACAATACGTTTATATTCTCTTCTTATATTATCAAGTCACAGCATGGAGCTAATCTCCTGTCGTAAAGCTTTACAGGGTAAAGATCCTTCTGCATTGAGTTAAAAGATGAACTATAATCTTTCAAGTATTGTTAGATGTTTGATCATAATATACTTTCAGATTATAATTACAAATACCTAGGATTCTGAGTCTAATTCGATAATGACTGCATAGAATTCCTTGATATAATGTCTACCCAATATTCTAACCAAACGTTGTCATTTGATAATCTGTAGTCATTAATTTGACTCATCTCTGTGAGTCAAAACTAACTGTCCGGGAACTAGTGACTGTTATTCAGTCACTTATAATCTGGCAATTGATTGGTAACTTCTATGATCGATGACTGGTACCCGGTGATCATTGCCTGGTGATCATTGCCTGGTAATTAATGCTCGGTAGTAATTTTTTACCAGTGACTGGTCTGACCGGTGATTTGTGGACTTAGACTTTATTGAGTGCCTATATCACCCGTAAAGACACCATCCAGATGAATGACCGGTGACCAGTCATGACCGGTGACTGGTGTGACCGGTCACCGGTCATAATCGGTCAGAGGTGCCTAAGACATTCATAAGATGCCACCCAGATGGTTCCTACCCCAGGCCTTGTTGGGTGGTGTCCCATCAGTAAAGAATTGTTGTATAACCCAAAGGTTGACAAATTCTTTACTAATCAGCTTCTCCACCATAGACATCTTCAGCCACATCTTCATAGTCTGTAAGGTAGATGGACGAATGCCCGGACAGAGCGGGACTTTAGACTTTATTGAGTACCTATAGCACCCATAAAGACGCCATCCATATGGTTCCTACCCCTGAAAGCAGGGCCATAAGGGGTGGTGTCCCATCCATATGAACTGTCGTATAACCCGAAGGTTGACAAGTTCTTACAAATCAGCATTTTTCACCATAGAATTCTTCTGTCAAATACCAAAAGTAGTCCAGTTATTACAGATCTCATCGATAAATAACCTGGAATAAACAGATTAAGTAAAATATTTGAATCATTACACACAACTTCCGGAACGAACATGAGAATTGTGCCGGAAAATAGGAGTCCCAAAAATGCATGACGCAAAACGACAATCAATAATAACAAACTATTGAAAAGTCGATTTAACGAAAGTAATAAGATTTTCCGTGAAAGGAATGAGAAAGGAACAAAAGAAAACAGGAACTAGGAAAATAGAATGGAGAAAAAGAAAGAAATTTAGATTAAAAAAAAAATGTTTATTTTCTTTGTTCCACAGAAAAGAAACTGACAAGTGATCAAAAGAGCTGGAAGAGTGACTGCCTAAGGAGCCTTCTTGATTAAGATTCTTTAAGACGACTGAACAGTCGTTTTTTCTCTGGAAGGCATGAAAACAGAATAGAATAGCACATTATCTATAGGTTAATGTTTTGTGCAGTTAAAATGATGAGGGATAGATACCCCTGAGGGATAACTTTTGATTGTAATTTATTGTAATTCAACATTTTCCCCTTACAAACATATAGAGAGTGAAGTTCAATCTAGGCTCCTGATCTGAATCAATCTGTGCCCAGTTGTTCAAAGCGTCATTAGCTTAACGAGCTCGTTAAGGGTCATTTCATTAACTGTTCTAGCAGATTCAATATACAATATTCTGATATTTTTTGCTGAAAAAATATGAGTAGCTTTTGCACTGCAAAGGCTACTCAAATTTTTTCAGCAAAAATTTCAGCATATTTATGTATCACTCGATGTAAATTTTAACGAATCGTTCACTAATGATGTCATTTGCTTTGAACAACTGGGCCCTGTAGTTCACCCAACCCAAATGCTACATGTCCATATCAATATCCAGACCTAAAGCTTTTTTGGTTCTGGAGAACACTTTTTAAGTGTTTTTTACCTTATATGGGTATGGTACAAATGTATGTGCAGCATTTGAATAAGAGGCCCATGGACTATAAGGCACTCACCTGAGTAAAAGAGCCATTGCATATCTGCAGATGCCATTCCAACATTCGTCTTCTAATATTGCCACAGCAACTTATATATTAAATATAGCAGATAGTGAGCAAAGTGACCAATTCTGTATATGCAAATTTCACTTAGTTTTGCACTGGAGAGATGGGCAAAAGAAAAAATCTCAGTATCTTCATTTTCTCTTACACAACATACAATGTACTTCACCATTGTCAAGGTGTATACAAAATTTGAAGACTCCGGCTTTAATAGCAGGTTAGAAATCTGTGATTGACTTCATGTGAAAGAAAGAAAAATGGACAAATAAAGAGAATGATTAGCATGAGGATGCTGAATCTCTTAAATGATACAAGTAGTCATACTCATAGCTCTCATAGACTTGGCTATCATAGATGCTGTTAAGTCTGTGACAAAAATTTTATTGGAGAAAAAGAACTAGAAATGTGTCAGTATGACACAGATGCCTCCGCCCAGGGCCATCCTCACCCCCACGCAGGTATTTTGCAAAAAATGAAGTTGAAAAAAGGGCCATAACTCTCATAATAATTGGCAGATTTTACAATAAATCAAACTTGACCATATTTTATAATTATATTACCTGGGTATAAAATATGAATCCAATACACATATCAATCTTTTTTAAAAAAATACCAGAAGGAAAACATCTTTTGGAGGTGAAAAAGGGCCATAACTCCCATAATAATGGGTTGATTTTACCCGTATTGGAACTTGACCTCTATTTTATGATTATATACCTGTGTGTTAAATATAATTTCAATACACTAAAGTTTTCAAAAGATATCAAACTGAAACTATTTTTCAAAGTTGAAAAAGGGCTGTAACTCCAAATATAATTGGTGGATTTTACCCTAAATCAAACTTGACCTATATTTTATAATTATATGCTTGTGTATAAAATATAAATCCAATTCACTAATCTTTTCAAAAGTTATGGAACGGAAACCATTTTTCGAAGTTGAAAAAGGGCCATAACTCCAAAAATAATTGGTGAATTTTACCCTAAATCCAACTTGACGTACATTTTATGATTATATACCTGTGTATAAAATTTGAATCCAATACACTAATCTTTTCAAAAGATATCGAACGGAACCCATTTTTTCAACTATTTTTCAACATTGATAAAGGGCCATAACTCCAAAAATATTTGGTGGATTTTACCCTAAATCAAACTTGACCTATATTTTATAATTATATGCTTGTTTATAAAATATGAATCCAATTCACTAATCTATTAAAATGTTATGGAACGGAAACCATTTTTCTAAGTTGAAAAAGGGCCATAACTCCAAAAATAATTGGTGGATTTTACCTAAATCACATTTAACCCACATTTTATGATTATATACCTGTGTATAAAAGTTGAATCCAATACACTAATCTTTTCAAAAGATATCGAACGGAAACCATTTTTCAACTATTTTTCAACATTAATAAAGGGCCGTAACTCCAAAAATAATTGGTGGATTTTACCCTAAATCGAATTTGACCTATATTTTATAATTATATGCTTGTGTATAAAATATGAATCCAATACACCAATCTTTTCAAAAGTTAAAGAATGGAAACAATTTTTCAAAGTCGAAAAAGGGCCGTAACTCCCAAAATAATAGATGGATTTTACTCTAAATTGAACTTGATTGATTGTGTTGGGGTTTAACGACACGTCAACCCTTGAGGGTCATTTTGTGTCGTCTCCCAGAGAAAGGGAGAAAAGAGATAGAAGAGAGAGTAGAGGAGACAAAAGAGAGGGACAGGGAAGAAAGAGGAACAGGAATGAAAGTGAAGAAACAGAAGAAATAAAAACATTCCCCCTCTACCCTTACCCACTACAAGGATAGCAGGCCTTGCCCAACTGTAAGCCAATATCAGTTGGACGCCCCAGTGATGTAAGATACACAGCACCTTCGCACCACCCGACCACCCCCCTAAATTGAACTTGACCTACATTTTATGATTATATACCTGTGTACAAAATTTCAATCCAATACACCTACCCTTTCAAAAGATATCGCATGGAAACCATTTTTCAAAGTTGAAAATTTTTCAAAGTTGAAAAGGGCCATAACTCCCAAAATAATTGGCGGATTTTACCCTAAGTCGAACTTCACCTACATTTTATGATTATATACCTGTGTATAAAATTTCAATCCAATACACCAAACCTTTCAAAAGATATCGCACAGAAACCAAAAGTGTTACGTACGGGACGGACGGACGTACCGAGAGCGGTGATACTATATGCCCCCCCCCCCCCCCCCCATTGAAAATGGCGGGGGCATAAAAATGGACAAATAAAGGGAATGATAAGCTAAAGCAGGAGGATGCTGATTCGCTCTTACACAATACAGCAAGTCATATCCAATGTTTGTATGAAGTTTGAAAATCCTAGGTGCGGTAGTTCCTGAGAAATCTTTGACAAAACATTTTATTGGAGAGAAAGAAAAACAGACAAATAAAGGGAATGATAAGCATGAGGATGCTGATTCTCTCTTGCACGATACAAGTAGTCGTACCCAATGTTTGTACCATATTTCAAAATCCTAGGTGCAGTAGTTCCTGAGAAATCTTTGACACAAATTTCCCTGTGTATTATATTGGAGGGAGAGATGGAAAAAAGATAAAAAGAAGGGATAGTAAATTTTAGCGTCATGGTTTTCTTTTACACACTAAACATCAACCCTCTGTAGGTGTATACAAAATTTGAAGACTCTGGCTCTCACAGGAGCTGAGAAATCTGTTACGAAAAAATTTATTGGAGAAAAAGAACAAGAGGCCTATCGGCCACAATGCTCCCCTGAGTTAATTGCTGTAAGTTAATCCAGTCATTTACTCACCATTTCCTATTAGCCCGTCAGGTTTCAAGGCAATTGCTTAAACAGTTTTTGAGATATCTTGCTTACAAGGTTAAAATGCTGAAATTTTCAAAAGGCCATTTATAAGTAAAACCAGTTTAAACCCCAGGGGCTTGATCAGCAGGATTTATGTAGGGGACCACTAAACATTGCTACATACTAAATACATAGGCTGTGGGCCTGATGGTTTCAGAGAAGGAGATCTTTTAAGTTTTTCCCATTATAAGTCTGTGCGAGTAAATGACCCCCAGGGCATGGCCAATTTGGACCCCAGGGACATGGTTGGCAGGATTTATGTAGGGGACCACAAAACATTGCTACATACTAAATATATGAGCTGTGGGCCTCATGGTTTCAGAGAAGATTTTTTAAGGTTTTCCCATTATAAGTCTATGGGAGCTAATGACCCCCAGGGCATGGCCAATTTAGACCCGAGGGGGCTTCATTGACAGGATTTATGTAGGGACCACTAAACGTTGCTACATACTAAATATTTAAGCTGTGGGCCTCATAATTTCAGAGAAAAAGAGTCTTTTAATTTTTTTTCCCACTATAAGTCCATGGGAGCTAATGACCCCCTGAGCAGTGGCCAATTTGGACCCCAGGGGCATGGTTGGAAGAATTAATGTAGAAGACCACCAAACATTGCTACATACTAAATCTGTTAGCTCTGGGCCTCACGGTTTCAGAGAAAAAGATTTTTGAAGGTTCTTTAGCTACACGGTTCTATATAAACTTATGACCCCTGGGGTGTGGCCAGTTTGGACCCCAGGGGCTTGATTGGCAGGATTTAATTAGGGGGCCACTACACACTGCTACATACTAAATATATCAGCTGTGGGCCTCATGGCTTCAGAGGAGAAGACTTTAGGTTTTTCCCATTTTAAGTCTATGGGAGCTAATGACCCATGGGGCACAGCCAATTTGGACCCCAGGGGCATGAACATATGACCCCCTGGGGTGTGGTCAGTTTGGACCCCAAAGACTTGGTTAGCAGGATTTATGTAAGGGACCACTTAACATTGCTATACACTAAATATATAAGCTGTGGGCCTCAAGGTTTCAGAGAAGAAGATTTTTTAAGTTTTTTCTATTATAAGTCTATGGGAGCTAATGACCCCAGGGGTGTGGCCAGTTTAGACCCCAGGGGCTTGATTGGCAGGATTTATGTAGGGGACCACTAAACATTGCTACACACTAAATATATAAACTGTGGGCCTCATGGTTTCAGAGAAGAATATTTTTTAAGTTTTTCCCATCATAAGTCTATGGGAGCTAATGACCCCCGTGGCATGGCCAGTTTGGACCCAAGGTGCTTGATTGGCAGGATTTATGTAGGAGACCACTAAACACTGCTACATACATTATCTGTTAGCTCTCTGCCTCATGGTTTCAGAGAATAAGATTTTTGAAGGTTCTTTAGCTAAATAGCCTTATATATACATATGACCCCTTGGGTGTGGCCAGTTTGGAGCCCAGGGACGACTGGCAGGATTTATGTAGGGGACCACTAAACATTGCTACATACTAAATATATAAGCTGTGGGCCTCATGGTTTCAGAGAAGAAGTTTTTTTTAAGTTTTTTTTCCCCATTATAAGTCTGTGGGAGCAAATGACCTGAGGGGTGTGACCAGTTTGGACCCCAGGGGCTTGATTGGCAGGATTTATGTAGGGAACCACTAAACATTGCTATGTACTAAATATACAAGAAATCCGCGGAAAGCAATGTCGCATCTGCGGGGATTAAGTCATACAAGTTCCTATTTGTATTGAAAAAAATCTATTTTGCAGTATTCAGGAAACTGATGGGTTAGTTTGTAAGAAAAATGGACAAAGTAGAAAATTTGGAATATTGGCTTGCAAAATTTGATCTAAACCTATTATTTCACAAGATATTGATATTGAGCAGATATCATTTTTGCCCATTAATCAAGGCCAGTAACTCAGCTGAAAATTGACGAAAAATGTCATGTAACAATCCCAAGCTAGGTATTGTTAACAACAATATGTACGCAAAATATGATCCTAATCCATCAATTCTTTCACAAGATATTGAGCGGAAACCAATTTTGGGCATAAATCAAGGGCCCCTAACTCTGCTGAAATGAATCTGAGATTTATGTGCAAACAATATGCACATCTTCAGACCATGACCTAATCATCTGTGAAGTTTCAAAACTATTGGCCAAAAACTGCAGGAGGAGTTGCGCTCACGAAACACCCACTGACTATAAGGGTTTTAGGTAAAAACTGACTAAGTTAACAAAGCGGAAAAAGTTGAAAAAAAAAAATCTGAGATTTATGTGCAAACAATATGCAAATCTTCAGACCCTGACCTAATCATCTGTGAAGTTTCAAAACTATTGGCCTAAAACTGCAGGAGGAGTTGCGCTCACGAGACACCCACTGACTATAAGGGTTTTAGGTAAAAACTGACTAAGTTAACAAAGTGGAAAAAGTTGAAAAAAAAAAATCTGAGAATTATGAGCAAACAATATGCACATCTACACACCATGGCCAAAACATCTGTGAAGTTTCAAAATGATTGGCCAAAAACTGTAGGAGGAGTTGCGCTCACGAGACACCCACTGACTATAAGGGTTTTAGGTAAAAACTGACTAAGTTAACAAAGCGGAAAAAGTTAAAAAAAAAAAAAATCTGAGAATTATGAGCAAACAATATGCATATCTACACACCATGGCCAAAACATCTGTGAAGATTCAAAATGATTGGCCAAAAACTGTAGGAGGAGTTGCGCTCACGAGACACCCACTGACTATAAGAGTTTTAGGTAAAAACTGACTAAGTTAACAAAGCGGAAAAAGTTGAAAAAAAAAAATCTGAGAATTATGAGCAAAAAATATGCACATCTACACACCAGGGCCAAAACATCTGTGAAGTTTCAAAATGATTGGCCAAAAACTGTAGGACAAGTTGCGCTCACGAGACACCCACTGACTATAAGGGTTTTAGATAAAAACTGACTAAGTTAACAAAGCGGAAAAAGTTGAAAAAAAAAAAATCTGAGAATTATGAGCAAACAATATGCATATCTACACACCATGGCCAAAACATCTGTGAAGTTTCAAAATGAAGTTTTTTAAAAGTAAAACATATTTTAACGAGTAATACTTAACCTATAGATAATGTGCTATTCTATTCTGTTATTCACCCCCTCCACAGAAAAACGACCTTTCAGTCGTGATAAAGTCTTAATTCAGAAGGTCCCTTTAAACAGTTACCTGTATGACGTAGTTCCTCCCGCTCAAATGATCACGTGTCAGTTTCTTTTATGTGTAAAACAATACACAATTAGGAGAAAAGAGCGAGGGAAGTGAGGTGGGACGATAAATACTTATCTATAGGTTAAGTATTACTCGTTAAAATGTTTTACTTTTAAAAAACTTCATTTTAACTTCATAATACATTAACCTATAGATAATGTGCTAGAATTTGTAGAATAGGAGGGAGGATTTCTCCTAATAAGTTAGTCCCAACTTCTGAATTAAGACTTAGTAAAAAGATTTATTTTTATATATATATAATAAGGACATAATTAGTGCTTAAGGCAATAATAAGGTCCTTTAACCAAGGATAAAGTAATCCAGGGTTAAGATATATATATAATAAAGGTATAATATAATATAATTAGTACCTTTCTAGTATAGCATCAGGTGTAGGGGGGCTGTTGACGTTGTCTACACATCCATAGCTGATTGCTGTTGGCCCCCCACCACTTTTTGGGCCACTACAATGGGGCCCAAACTTTGGAGATTCTGTGCTTGTTGAGACATGTCTCTGAGATAGAATTTGGCAAAAGTTGATGAACTATTCCAAACCGCTGCTTGAAGTATATCATTGAGAGGAACTTTGTCGAAGAAAGCCCAAGAAGAGGAAAGCGCTCTAACTTCATGAGCTTTGATTTTAAGGAAAGAGATGTCTCGTTTAGTGAGTTTCCTATAGGCAAGTTTAACAGTGTAAGATATCCACCTCGAGATAGTATCTTTAGAAATATCCTTATTGCCTTTAATAGGAAGAAAAAGTCTAGTTCTATTCTGGTGATAAGAGCTAGTCATTTTGAGATAGAATTTCAGAGCCCTAACGGGGCAAAGAAGTCTGTCAGTATGTTCCCATTTACATATTCGAGCAAGACTAGGAACAACAATAGGATCTGGTTTAACAGAAGGAAGCTGTTTGTTTGCTAAAAACCCAGATTTAAGAATCAAGGAAACCATCAGATTGATTAAATCTTAAATGTTGTGAATCCATAGCTAGAGCATGTATTTCACTACACCTTTTAGCAGTGGCAAGAGCTAAGAGAAAGGCTGTCTTAATAGTAACGTGAAATTTAGAAGCCTTATCAAGAGGTTCAAAAGGTGGTTTTTATAGACATACTAAAACCCACGATAAGTCCCATTTAGGTGTAAGAGATCTTTGTACTGGTCGTTGAAGTTCAAAAGATCTGATAAGTTCAGATAAAACTGGATTAGATCCGATTCTATTACCAGTTTTGAATTTTAAAGTGTTAGAGATCATAGATCTATAACCTTTAACAGTACTAATCTGACATTTCTTTTCCGAAAAGAGAAAGATTAAGAAATCGGCTATAACTGTAATAGGGGCCGAGATCTGATTAACCTTTTTTGTATGACACCAATTAGAGAAGATGGTCCATTTTGCATCGTAGACTTTTTGTGTAGATGCTCTTCTTGATCTGGAGACAAAATCTGCAACGTTTTGTGAAAATTTCTTATCTCTGATTGATTGTTTGATAACTCCCAAGCGTGAAGGTCGAGAATTGGGAGGTTTTGATGTACAAATCTTCCTTTGGATTGAGTCAGTAGTCTTGGAATTAGTGGCAGATGAATCGGAGCTGACACTAATAGAAGAAGAAGTTCTGAGAACCACTGTAGTTGTGGCCAGAACGGAGCTATGAGAACTATTCTGCACTGATGTTGTCCGATTTTCTCTAGAACAGCAGGTATCAGAATAAAAGGAGGAAAAGCATATGCATGAAGATGATTCCAGTCCATGGACAGGGCATCTATCGCTAGTGCTTTGTAGTCTTGTACTGGAGAGACATAATATAATGGGAGTCTGTGGTTGAATCTTGTCGCAAACAGATCCACATTTGGGAAGTTGAGCATCTGGAATACTGAATTCGCAACTGTTTGATCCAGAGCCCATTCTGTCTTGATAGGTTTGTCTAGTCTTGAGAGGCGGTCTGCAAGAATGTTGAATTTGCCTGGGATGTGACATACTCTGATAACTATGTCTTGTTCCAGGCACCAATTGAGTATTTTCTAAACTTCTACGCAAAGATTGGGGGAATGAGTGCCACCCTGTTTGTTGATATATGAGACCACCGTTGTGTTGTCTGTGGATATCATGATGCAAGAATGGTGAATAAATGCTTTGGCTTGTTTCAGTGCTAATCGTATGGCCATCATTTCTAACATATTGATATGGAGCTGGGATTGGTTTTCTGTCCAGCGACCATGAAAGGACAGTGTTGTCGGCTCTAAATGAGCTCCCCATCCGTAATGACTGGCATCCGTATAAAGGAAGAATTCGGGGTCTGGAGGATGGATAGAAGTCCCTGTCTCGAATCGAATGGGGTTTATCCACCATTGTAAGTGAGATCGAATCATGCCGTTTATCGAGATCGGGTGATCGAGAGGAAGAATATGAGGTTTCCAGACAGACAGCAGGCACATCTGAAGAGGACGTAAGTGCAGTCTGCCTAGGAGAACAAGGTCTGCTGCAGCACTGAGTTTGCCCAATAGAGAAAGGAAAGTTCGTGCCGATACATGTTTGGCTGACATTATTTTCTTGATTGTTAGAATTAGGTTCTGTACACGATCCGCTGGAACCCTGACTAAATTTTGTTGCGTCAGAAATTCCATACCTATGAAGGTGAATTTCTGAGCAGGAAAGAGATCTGACTTCTTGAGATTTGGCAGAAAACCTAGGCTTTGAATAGTTTGAATGCAAAAGTTTGTCTGAGTAATCAGACGGTTGCGAATCAGATTTTTTATCAGCCAATCGTCTAGGTATGGAAAAACTGATATGGCACGTTGGCGTAGAAAAGCTGCAATAACGTCCATCAGTTTCGAGAAAATTATCGGACTTAGGGACATTCCGAACGGTAGGGCCGAAAAGTGATATACTTGATCTTCGTGTAAGAAGCGAAGATACTTCCTGGATTGATGATGTATCGGCATGTGTAGGTATGCATCTGTTAAATCTATGGAGACAGCCCAATCGTTGAGTCTCATCGCTTGTCTTACCGATTTGACTGTTTCCATTTTGAATGCTTGTTTCTCTATGTAACGGTTTAATAACAACAGGTCTAATATTAAACGAAACTTTCGGTTCTTTTTTGGCACAAGGAATATCCGGGAATAAAAGCCGGGAGTTCCCAGATTCTGTACCCTTTCCACTGCCCGTTTGTTGAGAAGGTTTTCCATCTCTTCTCTGAGAAACGGGGAGGAGGATTGACTCATTCTGATCGGAACAGATGACAAAGGAGGAATTTTGATGAATGGTATCCTGAATCCGTTTCGTACGATAGAGAGGACCCATTTGTTGTCTGTTATTTCCTCCCATTTTTCCGCAAAATGGGCCAATCGTCCTCCCACTGGAATGTCCGCAAGCGGAAGAGCAGGCAGTGGAAAAGGCGGGCCTTCATAATCTTGCGGAGGAAAAGGCAGGTTTAGAGGAGGGGAACTGACGGATGTTACCAGTCCTCTTGATATTATCTTTCTTAGCGTGAGAAGATGAGCTTTGAGGAATATTTTTGGACCTATACGATTGTGTAGGTTTAGGTCTGGATGTTGTTTGTTTAGCAGGATATTTAGGTATCTTGAAAGCTCTGCTCTGCGAAGGAGGCTTAAAAGAATGAGATTGTGACTGAATGGATGTAGAAGCTAGAAACCTTTGCTGTTGAGCTTCAAAGTTTGATTTAGCTATTTCTTTTATCCTGCCGTCAAATAAGGATTTCGAGTTAATAGGAGCGTTCCTTAACTCGTATGTGGAATTGTCTAGAAGTAGTTTAGACGAAGCTAGGGCTGCGTCCCTCCTAGCTTGGAATAATTCAGTAGTTAAAAGTGTAGACATGGCAGTAGCATGTTTGGTCGATTTGGCTACGGCCTCCATAAGTCTGGAAAGGGCCGCAACCGACATCGATTCCTGTTGTAATGAAAGGAAGGCAGCTGAAGAAAATAGATCAGCATGAGAATTAATGGAGACTAACTAGTCTAGCCTTCTAGCCTTCCTTTCCCATGCTTCCAGATTCTTCAGCGGAATGGAAGCTCTTCCTTTATTAGAAATATCTAGGAGAGACACATCCGCTTCTAATTGAGGGATATTGTCAGTTGGCAAATATTGGTTTTGGCTCTTGTAGAATTTAGTCGCAGCAAGAGCCGAAACCAAGCTTTGCGGGCAAATCCAATCTCTTGAACATTTGTCCGAGTCTAGTCTATTTTGAATGTATTTTGTTGTATTTTCTACTAATTTGGATTGTGGGAGGACAAGTAATGGAGTGGAACGAGACTCCATTAATTGTTCTATCCCAGAGAGAGGTTTTAATGGTGCTTGATCCTGCCGAGTTTTGGGGCATAACTCAGGAGGAAGAATCTTGAAGACCTCGTTAATCGCACGATCAAATGACCAGACTTCGGATTCAGTTTCCAAATCTGACTCCTTGTTCTGTTGAGCGAGATTCGGTTGAAACTGATCGTAATTAATAGGTTGATTAGTGATTGGACTAAAATTAGTCTCCTCAGGTTGTATTGGAGTTGTCGTCTGAACAACCTGGGGAGATTTATGAGCCCTTGTGTATCTACCAATGTCAAGTTGAGATTGGGAGGAATTTGATGAAGAAGAAGGCGTCATCGATCGTCTTCTTCTCTTTTTATGAGAGTGCTTAGATCTCTTTGAATTTTTCTTTCGCCGAGAAGAACTCAAAGAGTCTGATCTAGAAGTAGAGATAGAAGAAGAGGACGATCGATGTCTTCTTCTCTTTTTAGATTTATGCTCTCTTTTAGACTGATCCTTCCTTGAAGGTCTGGAGATAGATAAATCATTTGAATTAGGAGGCTCAATCATTACACTCGGATCTGAGACCTGCAGAAAATCAGGTTCGAGTGGAATTATCTGTCTAGAGGAAGAAGCTGGATTAGGAAGTTCTAGTCTTTCAGAACGTTCATATCCAGGAATTAAAACATTGGATAGTCTGTGGACACTACCATGTGAAATGTGGCTACTTATGGACGGAGCGTAGCTTTGTACAGGCACATTTATAGGTATATAACCAGGCGGAATTTGTGTTTGTAGGTCATATGCGAATGACTGTGAACCAATGCCTGGTTGACTGGAGCCTAGTTGACTGGTGCCTGGTTGACTGGTGCCTGGTGACTGGTTGACCGGTGACTGGATGACCGGTGACTGGATGACCGGTGACTGGATGACCGGAGATAAGTTTCCCGGTGACTGGGTGACTGGTGACTGGATGACCGGTGACTGGTGGGCTTAATGCCCGGTCAGACTCTAAGTCCGCCGGGCTGCCACCTTGATGGGTCCTGCCCCGAGCAGTATAGCTATGAGGGGCGGTGCTCCCATCAACTGTCCCGCTGTCAGACATGTCGGACTGGGACTTCTTGATTTTCTTTGATTTCTTCTGTTTTCTCTTCTGCATCATAACTGATTTTCTAGTGGCATAAAGACGTCTTCTTTCTGCTAGATTCCAAACTTTTGCTGTCCAGGAACTGCAAATATAACACGGAGAGATACGTGTGCAAGAATTACAAGTTAAACAAGATAGATGTGTATCCCATTTAGCTTTTAAATGGCCACAGTTGCCGCGGGCGAAATGCATCGACTGACGCGGAAACAAAGGAAGAAATTAAACATTGAGAAAACAAGAAATCTAAAATCGATATTTCGAAAATAAGTACATAGATAGTAGAAGGAGTGAATATAGAACCAGAGAAAGTCAAGGATATAAAAATTTTAACCGTGTAGAATAAATTTAATCCATTTTTTCTAACACAGAATAATAATCCTTGAACAATTCACAGTCCACAGAAAAGAAACTGACACGTGATCATTTGAGCGGGAGGAACTATGTCATACAGGTAACTGTTTAAAGGGACCTTCTGAATTAAGACTTTATCACGACTGAAAGGTCGTTTTTCTGTGGAGGGGGTGAATAACAGAATAGAATAGCACATTATCTATAGGTTAATGTATGACGAAGTTAAAATGATTGGCCAAAAACTGTAGGAGTTGCACTCACTAGACACCCACTGACTACAAGGGTTTTAGGTAAAAACTGACTAAGGTAACGAAGCAGAAAAAGTTGAAAAAAAAAATTCTGAGAATTATGAGCAAACAATATGCACATCTACACACCATGGCCAAAACATTTGTGAAGTTTCAAAATGATTGGCCAAAAACTGTAGGAGTTGCACTCAGGAGACACCCACTGACTATAAGGGTTTTAGGTAAAAACTGACTAAGTTAACAAAGTGGAAAAAATTGAAAAAAAAAAATCTGAGAATTATGAGCAAATAATATGCATATCTACACACCATGGCCAAAACATCTGTGAAGTTTCAAAATGATTGGCCAAAAACTGTAGGAGGAGTTGCACTCTTGAGACACCCACTGACTATAAGGGTTTTAGGTAAAAACTGACTAAGTTAACAAAGCAGAAAAAGTTGGAAAAAAAAAAATCTGAGAATTATGAGCAAACAATATGCACATCTACACACCATGGCCAAAACATCTGTGAAGTTTCAAAATGATTGGCCAAAAACTGTAGGAGGAGTTGCGCTCACAAGACACCCACTGTCAATTGTTGATGAACGGACGGGTCAGGGCACGCCTATATCGCACCTGCGTGCTAACGCAGGTGGGACTAAAGGCTGTGGGCCTCATGGTTTCAGAGAAGAAGATTTTTTAAGATTTTCCCATTATAAGTCTATGGGAGCTAATAACCCCTGGGGCATGGCCAGTTTGGGCCTCAGGGGCCTGATTGGCAGGATTTATGTAGGGGACCACTAAACATTGCTACATACTAAATATATAAGCTCTGGGCCTCATGGTTTCAGAGAAGATTTTTTTAAGTTTTTCCCATTATAAGTCTATGGGAGCTAATGACCCGCGGGGCATGGTAAGTTTGGGCCCCAGGGCCTTGTTTGGCAGGATTTATGTAGGGGACCACTAAACATTGCCACATACTAAATATGTAAGCTGTGGGCCTCATGGTTTCTGAGAAGAAGATGTTTTTAAGTTTTTCCCAATATTAGTCTATGGGAGTTCATGACCCCCTGGGGCGTGGCCAGTTTGGACCCCTGGGGCTTGATTGGCAGTATTTATGTAGGGGACCACTATACACTACTACATACAAAATATATAAGCTGTGGGCCTCATGGTTTTGGAGAAGAAGATTTTTTAAGTTTTTCCCATTATAAGTCTATGGGAGCTATATATAGGCATGATGGCCAACTTGATTTACAGACAACGACCATTTGTACATATTTTCAATCCCCCTTTTACACAAGGCTGCACATAAAGTTTGAAGAAATTTGGCCCTGGGGTTTCAGAGAAGTCGTTCAAAGGTGTCATAGGATGGACAGACAGACGAATGGACAGAGTTTTTGAGTGATTGGCGATTTCACAGCCAAAGTTACCCCCAACCTGTCTCTGCTTCAACATACCTGTATATATCTAGGAGAGAATGTCATACTGACAAAAAAAGAGAGAAACAAATCCATGATGGGGGGTTGTGGGGGGGGGGGGGGGAGGTTGGGGGGGGGGGGGGGGGGGAGGTGGAGGGAAGGAGTAAACAATGTTACTTATAACACCTCTTGCTACTTCAGAAGGCTACTTTATTTGATTTACCACCATATTTGACACATATATAATCAGTTGAGCCTGCTGCTGAAAAAATCTCAAGGGGGGTGGGGAGAAACGGACTGGAGGGGAAGAAACCAACCGGTCCATATCTTCCCTGGGGGAAGAAACCAACCAGTCCGTTTCTTCCCCAGGGAAGAAACAAACTGGTCCGTTTCTTCCCCCGGAGGGAAGATTTGGACAGGGGAAACTGACCGTTTCACCGGCATCCTCATCTAATTTGGGAAGATCTCCAGGCCAAAATTCTGAATGGCAAACATAAGATTTTGGTCTAAAATTTACATCCTAAACCATTTTAGACAAAGTCCAGCAGCTGAGTCGAACATCCTAGCCATCAGTTGATTAACCATGCTTGACTGTGGCAGGGCCGATGAGGAGGAAGTTGACTGATCCAAAATTTTCTCCAGAATTGACAACATTCTTTTGCCAAATGCTTGAGCTGAATCAGCCTGGGGGCATAATTCTTCAAGCAGAGAGAATAAACTTCCTCAAGTGTCTCACGGTAGTCTCCATAGAGCTCCTGAGACTGGCTTCTCTGAGGTGGAGATTCATTAGAGTGATCCGAGAGAGCTGATTCCGGGTCATACTCCTGATCGGGAGATGATTGCCAGAGGACGTGACGAATGGCAATGGTTGTGCAACCATTGAGAGTGGATTCAGACTCGGAACCTGGAAAAGAGACCTGACCCCGCTCCCCCCAACACACACACACACCCAAACACCTTCTCGAGCAACTAAAGGGGCATCCACTCAAAAGTCCCATGCCTTTACAAAGCCTGTAAAACAGCCTGTGAAATGATCGAGGCTAAATCGTGCCCTTCAGGTTGGAAACCCTCATATTCGTAGCTGTAGAGTCAACACTGTCGTTTCTACATGCTGTAGAGGTTGACCCTGAAGACCCTAGTACTGAATAGACAAAAGTCTCAGTTCTGCTATCACCCTGAAAAAAAAAAAGAGAATGAGTAGCATAAAAATTGTTGATACCTAAATGCCTCGTTGATGAAGCAGCATGTGCATTAGTCACATGTAAATCGCTGCTTCAAGATAAGAGATATCTACCTCTGTTGGACCACGTGGTGCCGAAATGGCCTCAATACCTGTTGAGTACATATAATTACTACAAAAGGAAATGTTAGCACAAGTAGGAATAATAGGCGTTGGATCTCAGACAGCATCAACTGACAAATAAGGGCTGTTCGGTACCTAGGAGCCGGAGATTAGTCCGACAGAATCCGCAGGCTGAAAAGTATGACCTAAGAAAGACTGTGTCGTATCAGTACGGGAAAATAATATTGCAGGATCCAAATTGCTATGGGATGAACTAGCAGGATGTTGATAGGGCTGGGAACCTGACATAGAGTTGGTATAAAAAGGATAATACTGAAAACCAGAATTAACCTCCCAAGGACCCCAAGGGTGGTAAACGGGCCAGTAATAAGAATCCTAATTTGCCCAGACAGGTTGAAAACTTCGACTGTCTGAACCTGATGTATAATTGGGGAACCTGGAAGCAGTAGTAAAGGCTGCCGAGTTCATATACCTATACGGGGCACGGCATGTAACCTAGATTCAGAATTTTTAATCGAAAAGGCCCCCCCCCCCCCCATTACCCCCTGCCTCGCTTCCCTAGAAGAAGCGATGGTGGGGGTGGGGCAAGGTCCCCTGCCTAAGCCATGACCTCCAGACATGATAGAATGAAGTAGCAACCTGAGGTCCCCTTATATTGGTACTAGAGAGAGCAGACCCAGGGGGTTCCACAAGTTCAGATAGAACATTTAAGAGTAGAAACCCCCTGAGTGTGTTGAGGTGAATTTAAGACCTGTTCCCAGTCCAGGGCCAACCATTTTAAAGATACTGAACACAGTGAAGCCTGCAAACATCCACAACATGTAAAACAGCTGAAGAGAGTGTCCGAGGAATACTTAAAAAAATTTTTTGGCAAAGACTGCAATACATAATTGCAAATAAGGTCGGCAATATTAAGTCAGAGAAAAAAAAAACACACAAAAAAAAAAAAAAAAAACAGAAATGTAAAATAACTTATCTGACCAAGAATGTGTTCCGTACAAAATAACAGCCCAAAACACAGTAGGAAGGATGGACAATCACACAGTGTCAGCAACTGAAAAATTCTGATGACTTACAATGTGGACACCTTTTACTGAAGGCATGTTTTCCCACCATCATGCTTTTGGATGCGGCAATAAAAGCGTATAGCATAGGGACAAATGGCCCTTGTCTATTGGCTGGTTATAATGGTGTGATGTGTGGGAACCAGTCACGCTGGTTCCCGAGTGCTTAATGATTTTAATTCTGGATGCTTGGAGTTGGGACAACCAGGGAGGAACTGGTGTTTTTTCTTTTTTGGTTGTCTTTCTTGTTTTAAGGTCGGACTCACTTTTAAAGCTCAATAAAGGCATATAATATCTTGAGGTTATGTATGATGACATTGAAAACTGACGCCATAACCTTCCCAGCTGATGGTACAGCCTTTGCCTTCTTTGGCAGGGGTGAGCCAGGGTGCTTCCATTGTTTAGACTGCTGTTTGGATTCTGGGGTGAAATGTTGGCCCCAGGTTTCAACCATAGTCACAAACCTCAGCAGAAACTTGTCAGGATCTGTCTCAAAAAGTTTCAGGTTAGCATGGGACATATTCTGTCTTGTGTGCTTCTGATCAACTGTCAGAAGTCTGGGTACCCAAAGTGCTGAGATTTTCTCATATCCAGATCTTCTATAACAATGGAATGAACTCTTTCCTGAGTAATCTCAACAGCAGTAGCTATGTATCTCTCTTGTAACTTGTCTGTCACCCATAACCACATCATGGACTGCAGTGACTACAGTATTTCTAGACTTGCCACAGTGACAGGCCTTCCAGAACAAGGGTAATCCTCAAGGCTCTCCCTGCCATGCTTAAATTCTGCCACCTACCTTTTTACCCTAGTATATGAAGGGACATCCTTCCCCAGTGTTGCTACCATATCAGCATGAATAGCCTTAGGTGCTAGACCCTTTTTATGCAAAAACTGTATCACTGTTTGTTCAGCAATTCTGTCCATTTTGCAAAAGTTACATTCCTTGTTTTACTTTGATGTGTAACACTTCGACATAAACTGACTAAATGACAGGGGCTGTTGGTTGCATAACCGTAAATAGTCAGGGAATAATAGGCTGAAAATAGGCAACCCTGCTTAAATCCTTCAATATACAAGGCTCAAAATTTATCCCTTGTATAATAGCTCTGGATGAAGCTGATGTTACCTGAGAGGACAAAACCATTACAGTTTTTGGGATAACACAAATTAATCAATTTCAGATTTATGCCTACATTTAAGATTTTATGAATTTTGGTCTATAAAATACTTATATCTATTACAATTTATTAATTTCATCCCAGTGATATGATCGAAATTCATATTTCATAATTATTGATTATCAAAAATAAGATGATGCTGCGAAAGAAACCCAGACATGCGCAACTGAGTGGGGGTACGAATGAACTGCTAATTGGCTTCTCACTGGATAGGTCGCAACAGTCTCAGGCATGTCTCGAATGACCATTGTAATGGACAGCGACTTGTGTAATATTTCACTGTCTGATTTTGTTTACTTACATTTGAGTTGGAGCAATTGTCAGACTAGACTGATACAAACTGTATCAAGACAAATATTCTGGTAAATTTTCATGATGACTGAAGCAAAACAGTGTCCTGTAGAGAGTGCACAAGGCAAATGTTGACAACAGAAACCAGACAATATATAATAGACACAGAGTGATCACAATAGCTCTCCTTTAGCACTTGGGAGCTCAGGTGAGCTAAAAACCTTGGGACCAATACATCAGGCCTAAAAAAAGTTGTATATCCAGTTGTCAGGCCAAAAGAAAAGTTGTGATTCCAGTTCTTGTTCATAATAGTACCCATCTGCATAATGCTGAGTGATAATAAAACGATGACATTTGTGGATGCCAATGGCAATGCTGATGCAAGGGGCAGTACAATAGCTCTTTTGTACTTGCAATCTAAAAATGGCTGAAATTCTACCAAATACAATGGGATTCCTAAACGTATAAATAAGTTGTTTAGACTTGAAGTAGTCCTGATATGATTTACCTTCTAGACTGTGACCTTGTCATCAAAGTATTAGGTGTTAAAGCTATGAGGGCCTGCATGTTTGCTGTTAGGTCCTCCACTTCTTTCCGTAGTCTTGTTGGGGTTTCAACATCATGCCTATAATAATAATAAAGATAATAATAATAATTATAAAAACAAGAGGACCATGATGGTCCTATATCGCTCACCTGAGCAAACAGATTTGCATATTTACTGTTGAAGTTTCAGCCAAGTTCACTGCTCCAGGATTTTTGTATAAACTTTATAGCACTAACCACCCCCACCCCCCTCCACCACACCCCTGGCCATGTTTTTTTACAAATCTTGACGACCTGAACTGAATCTTAAAAGAGGGTCACCAAAGGAACATTTCTGCCAAGTTATATTGAAATTGGTCCAGTGGTTTAAAAAGTTTTATATAGCTATAAAGCCCTACGCCCTAACGGCCATGTTTTTTGACGAATCATGACAGCTTGAACAAACTTGGTAGAGGGTCACCAAAGGAACATTCCTGCCAAGTTATATTGAAATCTGTTCAGTGGTTTCTGACAAGAAGATTTTTAAAGTTTTCTATTTAGATATATAGGGAAAACAAGCCCCACCCCATGGCAGCCATGTTTTTTGACGAATCATGATTGCTTGTACAATCTTGATAGAGGTTCACCAAAGCAACATTCAAGCCAAGTAATATTGAAATCAGTCATGGGGTATGTGACAAGAAGAATTTTAAAATTTTCTATGCAGATATATATGAAAAATAAGCCCCACCCCCCTGTGGACCATGGTTTTTGACGTATCATGAAGGCTTGAACAATCTTGGTAGAAGGTCACCAAAGCAACATTCCTGCCAAGTTACATTGAACTCGGTCCAACTGTTTCTTATGAGAAGATTTTTAAAGTTTTCTATATAGATATATAGGGAAAATAAGCCCCGCCCCCTAGCGGCCATGATTTTTGATGAATCATGACGGCCTGAACAATCTTTGTAGAGGGTCACCAAAGAAACATTCCTGCCAAGTTGTATTGAAATCGGTCCATTGGTTTCTGAAAAGAAGATTTTTAAAGTTTTATATATAGATATATAGGGAAAATAAGCCCTGCCCCAGGCAGCCATGTTTTTTGACGAATCATGATTACTTGAACAATCTTAGTAGAGGGTCACCAAGGAAAAATTTCTGCAGTTATAATGAAATCGGTTCAGTGGTTTCTAACAAGAAGAGTTTTAAAGTTTTCTATATAGATATATAAGGAAAATAAGCCCCAACTTCTGGCGGCCATGTTTTTTGACGAATCATGACGGCTTGAACAATCTTGATAGAGGGTTACATAAGAAACATTCCTGCAAAGTTACATTGAAATCGGTCAAGTGCTTTCTGAAAAGACTATTAAAATTTTCTATATAGATAAATTATATAGGAAAAAAAGCCCGGCCCCCTAGCGGCCATGTTTTTTGACAAATCATAACGGCTTGAACAATCTTGGTAAAGGGTCACCAAGGAAACATTTCTGCAAAGTTATATTGAAATCAGTCCTGTGGTTTCTGACGACAAGATTTTTTCAAGTTTTCTATATAGAATTATATCGAAAATAAGCCCCGCACCCCCTAGCGGCCATGTTTTTTGACAAATCATGTCGGCTTGAACAATCTTGATAGAGGGTCACTAAGGAAACATTTCTGCCAAGTTATATTGAAATCGGTCCAGTCGTTTATGACAAGAAGATTTTTAAAGTTTTCTATATAGATATATAGGGAAAATTAACCCCGCCCCCTAGCGGCCATGTTTTTTAACGAATCATGGCGGCTTGAACAATCTTGCAACAGGATCACCAAAGGAACATTTCTGCGAAATCATATGGAAATCGGTCCAGTGGTTTCTGACAAGAAGATTTTTAAAGTTTTCCATGAAGATATATAAGGAAAATAAGCCCCCTCCCCCCCTCCCCCCTGGTGGCCATGTTTTTTTTGACAAATCCAAATGGCTTGAACAATCTTGCAACAGGATCACCAAAGGAACATTTCTGCAAAATAATATGGAAATCGGTCCAGTGGTTTCTGACAAGAAGATTTTTAAAGTTTTCTATACAGATATACAGTGAAAATAAGCCCCGCCCCCTGGCGGCCATGTTTTTTGACAAATCCAAATGGCTTGAACAATCTTGGTAGAGGATCACCAAAGGAACATTTCTGCTAAATCATATGGAAATCGGTCTAGTGGTTTCGGACAAGAAGATTTTTAAAGTTTTCTATATAGATATATAGGGAAAATAAGCCCAGCCCCCTGGTGGCCATGTTTTTTGATGAATCCAAATGGCTTGAACAATCTTGGTAGAGGATCAACAAAGGAACATTTTTGCAAAATTATATTGAAATCGGTCCAGTGGTTTCGGACAAGAAGATTTTTAAAAGTTTTCTATATAGATAATATAGGGAAAATAAGCCCCGCCCCCTGGTGGCCATGTTTTTTGACGAATCCAAATGTCTTGAATAATCTTGGTAGAGGATCACCAAAGGAACATTTATGCAAAATTATATTGAAATCGGTCCTGTGGTTTCGGACAAGAAGATTTTTAAAGTTTTCTATATAGATATATAGAGAAAATAAGCCCTGCCCCCTGGTGGCCATGTTTTTTGACGAATCCAAATGGCTTGAACAATCTTGGTAGAGGATCACCAAAGGAGCATTTCTGCAAAATTATATTGAAATCAGTCCAGTGGTTTCGGACAAGAAGATTTTTAAAGTTTTCTATATAGATATATGGGGAAAATAAGCCCCGCCCCCTGGCGGCCATGTTTTTTGACGAATCCAAATGGCTTGAACAATCTTGGTAGAGGATCACCAAAGGAACATTTCTGCAAAATTATATTGAAATCTGTCCAGTGGTTTCTGACAAGAAGATTTTTAAAGTTTTCTATATAGATATATAGGGAAAATAAGCCCCGCCCCCTGGCGGCCATGTTTTTTGACGAATCCGAATGGCTTGAACAATCTTGGTAGAGGATCACCAAAGGAACATTTCTGCAAAATTATATTGAAATTGGTCCAGTGGTTTCTGACAAGAAGATTTTTTTAAGTTTTTAGTTAAAAAATCTATTTTTAGCTCCTGCGACCTAGATATGCAACGAACTGGAACCATTTGAACAACTTTGAAAGAGGACCAACCAAGGATCATTCCTGTGAAGTTTGGTCAAAATCCAATCAGTTGTTTAGGAGGAGATGTTGTTTAAAGATTGTGGACGGACGTACGGACGACGACGACGACGGACGATGAGTGATCACAAAAGCTCACCTTGAGCTTTCAGCTCAGGTGAGCTAATAAGGTTTCTAAGAAACATGGACTTCAGCCATGTTGATGCAGATTGTGTCCAAACTACAAGTAAAAACTGTGTCACTGTCGTCTCCTGCTATGCATACTTTCGGGTCCAAAGATTGCTGACACATGTATTGATCAGCTGTGTTTCTTATGTCTATCTTCTAAAACACTCTCTGACGTGTCTGGTGTAAATACAACATGGCGAGAAGTAACTCTTTGACTGTCATTAAGCTCCAGTGAGTTTTACCCACTCATACAATCAGACTGTCGTTAACTTCAGCGACTTTTACCCACTTGTGCAAGCAGTCAAGATGATTGATACGTTAACCCATGAGGGTCAATTGCATCAAAATGGTATATTAATTTGGTTTTGTATTGAAACAGCTATAATAATAAAGAGTCATGTATGTATGAAAATATTAAAATGGAACAAATATAATAATTAAAATAGTTATATTTTGTTTGGTTGAGAATAATTCATTTGTATCTGCAAAGTAAATCTTCTAATCAGGAAACTATTTCACATGTCAAAACATCATTATAACATTGATCAAGCTCAGTACTAATCCCCAAGATTAATTTCACCAATGCATTCTTTGATATTCCTGAAAAATCTGGCTATTCACTAACTGGACTACCGTAACAGCATGCATGCACACTTACCCAATCAGGTACCAAGAAAACTAGAAAATGTGTTTGTAAAACACTATGCCCTCAACTATATGCTTTCCCTTAAACATGCATTGACCATAATACTAAGTTGAAAAGTCCAAAAAAGTGACAAACATTAAATTGATGATAAAAACCACATACACATCTACAGACCATGACAAAATGGCCTGTAAAGTTTCAAATTGATTGGTATAGAACTGTAGGAGGAGTTGCGCATACAAGGTATCCACGGTAATGCTCTTTAACAGTATTTTAGCCCCAAAAATGGCTAAATTCAAAAGTCGAAAAATGTGACACAAATTAAATTGACTATATTGCCAAAACCACATGCACATCTACAGACCATGACAAAAGAGCCTGCAAAGTTTCAAATTGACTGGAGGAGTTACGTCACACAGGTAAATGCCTAAGGGACCTTCTGGATTAAGACTGTTTAAGACGACTGAACTGTCGTTTTTTTCTGTGGAAGGTTTGAAATACAGAACAGAACAGCACATTATCTATAAGTTAATGTATTGTGCAGTTAAAACTTCTTATCTCTGATTGATTGTTTGATAACTCCCAAACGTGGAGGTCGAGTAATGGGAGATTTGGGTGTTGAAACTTTCCTTTTGCTTGTGTCAGCAGTTTTGGAAAGCGCGGAAGACGAATTGGAGCTGATACTAACAGCTGTAATACCTCTGAGCGTTGGGGACAAAGAGGGGGCAATAAGAACTATTCTGCACCGAGACTGACATATCTTGGCTAGAACAGAAGGTATCAGAATTGTTGGAAGAAATGCACAAGCATGAAGAAGATTCCAGTTCATAGATAATGTGTCTATCGCTAAGGCCTGATTGTCTGGAACTGGAGATACATACAATGGGAGTTTGTGACTGAAGCGTGTCCCAAACAGATCCACATTGGGGTAATTGAGCATTTGGAAAATGGAGTTCCTTTTGATTGATCCAATGCCCATTCTGTTTTGAGAGGTTTGTCCATTCTCGAGAGACGATCTGCCAAAACATCTGCCTGGGATATTTTGAACTCTGATAATGACATCTTGTTCCAGTCACCAACAGAGGATCTCCAATACCTCTGCACATAGATTTGGAGAATATGTTCCTCCTTGTTTGTTGATATTAGAGACCAACGTTGTGCTGTCGGTAGAAATCATGGCACAAGAATTTTGTATATATTTAATGGCTTTCTTCAGTGTGAAACAAATGGCCATTATTTCCAGCATATTGATACGGAGTTGGGATTGGTCTTCCGACCAGCGATCATGAAATGGTAGACTCATCAGTTCTTGATGAGCTCCCCATCCATAATGACTGGCATCTGTATAGAGGAATGCATTGGGATCTGGAGGATGAACGGACGTTCCCTGAACGAAGCGATTGGTTTCCATCCACCATTCCAAATGGAATCGAATCATACTGTTGATTGGAACCTGATGATCGAGGGGAAGAATGTGAGGTCTCCAGACAGATAATAGACACATTTGGAGAGGTCGTAAGTGAAGTCAGCCAAGGAGAACCAAGTCTGCTGCTGCACTGAGTTTGCCCTAAAGAGAAAGTAAAGTTTGTGCCGAAACTTGAGTCTGAGAAAAATAGCTTCATAGTCAGAATAAGAGAATCGACTCAGTCAACTGGTACCCTGACTATATTTTGTTGTGTCAGAAATTCCATGCCTATAAATGTGAATTTCTGTGCTGGTATCAAATCTGACTTCTTTAGATTTGGTATGAAACCTAGAAACCTAGACTTTGTACCATTAGAAGGCAATAGATTGTGGGAGATATTTGTCGGTTGCGAATCAAATCTCTCATCAGCCAATCGTCTAGGTAGGAAACAGGGATATGGCATGTTGACACAAGTGCACTTCTATTAGTTTGGTGAAAATCCAAAAACTTAGGGACATTCTGAATGGTAAGACCGTGAATTGGTAGTCTTGATGTTTGTAAATGAACCGAAGGTATTTTCTGGATTGCGGATGGTACATGTAGATACGCATTAGTCAGGTCTATGGAGACAGCCCAGTCATTGACCAATATCAATTGTCTTACAGACTTGACTGTCTCCATCTTGAAAGATTGTTTCCTTATATATTGATTTACCATATAAAGATCTATTACTTGACGTAACTTTCCATTCTTGTTTGATACTAGTAATAGCCGGGAATAAAAGCTGGGAGTGCCCAAATCTTGCAGCTTTTCCACTGCCCGTTTTCGGAGAAGGTCTACGATCTCTTCTGGTAATAACAGGGAGGAAATTTGACTCAGACTTATCGGAACTACCAAAAGAGGAGGAGCTAACCTGAATGGTATCCTGAAATCATTTCGAATGATAGAGAGGACCCATTTGTTGTCTGTTAACGTTTCCCATTGTTCCACAAAGTGGGCCAACCTTCCTCCCACTGGAATATCTGGCCGTGGCAAGACATGCAGTAGAAAGGGTTGGATTTCAGAACTTTGTGGAGGATGAGGCATGTTTAGAGGAGCGGAACTGTTTCGAGTTTCCACTCCTCTTTGAAAAGTCCTTTCTAGTACTGGACAAATATGACTGACTTTTAGGCCTAAAGGTTGTGTCTGTTTAGGCCTAGAAGGCTTATTCGGCTGTCTAGGTCTCTTAAACGCTATTGCAGCCAAATAAGCCGTCTTTTGTTGTTGTTGTAAGTTTGTATTGGTTGAGGAAGATGTCAAGAACCTTTGTTGCTGTGCTTCCTAATTGCTCTTGGCAACTTCCTTGATTTTATTTCCGAATAAAGATTTGGCATTAATTGGAGCATTCAGTAGGTCGTAGCACGAATTCTCCAATATAAGCTTTGATGTGACTAAAACGGCATCACATCTAGCCTGGAATAGTTCAGTAGCTAAGACATTAGACATTGCTGTGGCATGTTTAATAGACTTAGCTACTGCTTCTAAAAGTCTAGAAAGGGCTGTGACAGACATGGACTGCTGCTGCAGACATAAGTATGCAGCAGAAGAGAACAAGTCTGCATGCGAATTTATCGTCACTAATTTGCAAGCTCTTTTTCCCATGTTTCTAGACTTTTAACTGGTAAGGAGCATCTTCCTTTGCTGAACAAATCCAGAAAAGAAGCGGTCGCTTCTAATGGTGGAATATTTTCAGTTGGGAAAATTATTGGTTTTGTAAAATTTAGTCGGTGCCAAAGACGTGACTAAACTTTGTGAACATAGCCAATCTTTACCACATTTCTCAGAATCTAATTTATTCTGGAGAAATTTAGTGGTATTCTCCAACTTTGATTGTGGTAGCACTAATAATGGAGTTACATGCGACTCCATTAAGTGCTCAATGCCAGAAAGGGGCTTAGCAGGAGTATGTTCTTTGGTAGGCCTAGGACATAACTCCTGAGGCAAGAGTTTCAATACCTCATTTATGGCTCTGCCAAAGAGTTCTTGTTCTGACTCAGAACCCGTGTCCTTTGCAGAGTGTTGTGCAAGATTGTCAGGTTGAGGTATAAGTGTTACATTGGTTGTCTCTGCAGGTTGCAGCATAGATGGTGCCTCTGCAACCTGCGGATTTTGTCTACTTCTTTTATATCTGGTGTAATCATTCACCGAATGATTAGAGGAAGAGGAAGAAGACATCGATCGTCTTCTTCTCCTCTTATGTGACTGCTTAGATCTCTTAGACTTTCAACAAGTTTACGAGAGTCTGAAGATGATTATCTAGAAGTGGAGGAAAAAGACAACTATCTATGCCTTCTCCTCTTTCTAGATTTGTGTTTTCTTTTAGTTTGATCTCTTCTGGAGATATGTCTAGATTGACATGTCTATCTATTGTCTGATCTCCAGTTAATGCTAGGCGGCTCTATAACTATACTAGGATCGGACATGTTTCTAAAATCAGGCTCAAGAGGCAATAATATTCTTTTTGTAGCTGTTGTTGGTTTCTCATTCACAAACGAAGGTTCAGAACCCAAAACTGTCTGGTTAGTTGCTCTGTACTCACTGCTTATAGCATAAATACTGCTAACTGGAGTCTGGTAAGTTGACTGGTGCCCAGTGACCGGAGACTGGATGACCAGTGACTGGTGATAAAATGCCCAGTGCCTGGTACCCTGTGCCTGGTAATCCATCTCCAATGACTGGTGACTGGTTGACTGGTTGACCAGTGACTGGTTGACAGGTGACTGGTACCTGGTGAATTATTGCCCGTTGACTGGATGACTGGTGACTGGTTGATCGGTGACTGGTTAATGGGTGACTGGATGACTAGTGCCTGGTTGACTGGTTTGTTTGTGTTGAGGTTTTACAGCCCAGTCAACCCTAAAGTGAGGTCAATTTACCTAACCTCACTTTTACTGGGCAGGCTCAGTCCTCTAAGTGGTTAACCAGTATTTTGCACATTATTTTGCCAGAAACTGACAACTGCCCTTCTTGAATCAGCAGAAGGGAGATTCAAGAAGGGCAGTTCAGTTTCTGGCGAAATAATGTGCAAAATACTGGTTAACTGCTTAGAGGACTAAGCCTGCCAAGTAAAAGTGTGGTTAGGTAAACTGACTGGTGTATGGTGGACTTATAGCACCAGTAAAAATGCCATCTGGATGGGTCCTACCCCTGGTAGTAGAGCCCTGTGGGGTGGTCATCCCATCCACAGAAATGTCATTTGATAAATCAGAAGCGACAATCTGTTGTTTCTTCTTGTGTTTCTTCTTCATCACAGACTTTCTGTTGGAAGGTTCTTCTCTTATTGGCAAGAATCGATGTGTTTTCAGACCAATTACTACACGTAGAACAGGTCGACGACCTGGAACAAGAAGAACATTTTAAGCAATTTAGGTGATTATCCCACCACATTTTAATATGTCCACAATTGCCATGAACAGTCTTCATGAAAAGTCGCGAAAACTCATCACAAGGACAAGCAATCAATAAAATCAAGAAATCTAAACATGATTTACACAAAGAAATAAGATATATGGTGGTAGGAATGATAGAGGAACATAAGACAAGGATTAAGAAAGTTAACCGGAGAAAAAGGAAGAAAATATAGATTTTTTCACCCGCAGAATAATCCTTTGTTTACTTTCTTGTCCACAGAAAAGAAACTGACACTTGATGAAAAGAACGGGAAGAGTGACGTCACACCGGTAACTGCCTAAGGGACTTTCTGAATTAAGACTCTTTAAGACGACTGAAGTGTCATTTTTTGTTGGGTTTTTTTTGTTGAAAGAGTGAAATATAGAATAAAATAGCACATTATCTATAGGTTAATGTATTGTGCAGTTAAAACTGAGTATTTTCGTAAAACCAGGGAAATCACTGCCTTCACCTTTCCCATATAGCATAAGGGCTGTGTTTCCATGTTGTTCAACAATTAAATCATGAGACTTAGTGATATACCATCTTTGTCTTGTCCTTAGTGCTTCTATTCTAGGGTAAGACTTGGGAGTTTCTATTTCAAATGGTGAGCTCATCTTCACTTCTCTGTACCCTCCTCTACTTGTTGGTGTTCTCTTCACCTTAACATTGTGTCTTCGTTTCTTGAACCCGGTCACTGGTGATACTGTGTAGCTGTCATGAAGACGTTTCCTTTGCCTTGTTGACCGCCTCAGCTTCTGTTAAATACACACATATATGTAGGTATTATGCACCTATCATTGTCCCCACACCCAAATCTGGTGGTGTGGCGGAGCTACCCAGGGGGTTAGACAGATAAACATCCCTGCCCTCGGGAATTTGAGTCCAGGGTGCCGTTAAATTGTAAATATCTGAGCTGGACATTCTTCAGGCAAACTAGTGACTTAAATTTTGACACAAAATTAGGGGTAAAGAATTAGACATAAAATTTTCAAAACTGCCTTAATCCCAGGGGTAATCCTGTCACCCTCCAACCTGGCTGAGGAACATTGATAAGTGCATAAGACATAACAACAGTAGGTACAGAGGAGCTTGCGTAACATGATTAACTTGATTTTTTATATTGTTCAAATTGAATTTTCACTATAACTTTTTAAATTTAAGTGTTTTTTTTTTATTATAAAAACTAGGATAAAAATAGGCCACTCATGTATGATGGGATTGTACAGCACAGAACTTCAGACCAGTACCTAACATCAGGGCAAGTATGAACTACTTCCATCCAGAGGTTCAGGAGATATAGCCTTTCAAAACCTTTAGCCTTTACCACTCTCTGGGCATTTTCAGCAGACGGCAAATTGATGATATTTTTCTTATTTTTCCCAGAAAGCAGGATTTGATATTTCATGCAAATTGTCTCCTTACATACAGGCAAGCTAAAACGTTTCATGGACGTAACCTTGAGCAGTATTGCTGTGCCCAGATGGAGATTTTCAAAAATGTAAAATCCTGCAGATTTTCTAAGACTGTGATTGACATCCATGTGCGCTTTTAGTACTATCGATAACCAATCTTTCTTTATGACGCTAATGTCAAAACCATTGCACAAATCTACAGACTATGACAAAGGGCTTGCAAAGTTTCAAATTGATCGGTCAAAACTGTAGGAGGATTTGCGCACACAAAGCCACCGTCTGTAATGCACTTAAATAGTGTTTAAGCCCCAAAATTCAAAAGTTCAAAAGTAAACAAGAGGCCCAAGGGCCACAATGCTCACCTGAGTTAGCTGCTGTAAGTTAATCAGGTCATTTACTCATCATTCCCTATCAGGCAATTGCAGTTTTGGCAATGGCAGTTTTTGAGATATCTTGCTTACAAGGTTAAAATGCTGAAATTTTCAAAGGACCATAAGTAAAAAAAAAAGAAAATCATATTTTTTTTCAGAAAGTTAACTGAGTCATTTACTTATCCCCTATCAGCATTATTTTGTTTCAATACAATAGCTCAAATAGTTTTTTGAGATATCTTGCTTACAAGATTTCATTGCATTTTTTTGCAAAGGGGCATAACTAAAAAAGAAAGCTTGTAGAAGTGATGGTGTCATGGCTTGAGATATATCAATTAAAGGCAAGCATTTAGTTTGGTTGTTATGGCAAAACTTTAAAGTAGGAAATTTGTGAAACACCAGCAGGGAAAGAAGACAATATGAAGCACCAGCAGGGAAAACAAGAGCTGTCGTAGGACAGCGTAGCTCGCCTGCTGGGTACATTTTTTATTGTAACATTTTTATCATTAAGCCATATAATATAGGTCACACTGACCTAGATGTATTTGTATGTAAATCATTTTGTCACATAGATATAATAATCCGGGTATGACAATTCTCCATGAAATAGTAATACAAATAAAAGGCAAAATCACTGAAGCATGAAATATAGGTCACAATGACCTAGATATAGTAAGTGGTTGTTCACTGGGTCACATGGAACTAATACCCCAGGTGTGACATTTATCCAACAAATAGTATTCAAGATATAAGGCAAAATCACTGAACCATGAAATATAGGTCACACCAACAGAGATATATTTTGACGTCAATAATCGGGTCACAAGGAACTAATATCCCAGGTGTGACATTTATCCAACAAATAGTATTCAAGATATAAGGCAAAATCACTGAACCATGAAATATAGGTCACAATGACCTAGATATAGTAAGTGGTCATTCATTGGGTCACATGGAAGTAATATCCCAGGTGTGACATTTATCCAACAAACAGTATTCAAGATATAAGGAAAAATCACTGAACCATGAAATATAGGTCACAATGACCTGGATATAGTAAGTGGTCATTCATTGGGTCACATGGAAGTAATATCCCAGGTGTGACATTTATCCAACAAATAGTATTCAAGATATAAGGCAAAATCACTGAACCATGAAATATAGGTCACACCAACAGAGATATATTGTGATGTCAATAATCGGGTCACAAGGAACTAATATCCCAGGTGTGACATTTATCCAACAAATAGTATTCAAGATATAAGGCAAAATCACTGAACCATAAAATATAGGTCACAATGACCTAGATATAGTAAGTGGTCATTCATTGGGTCACATGGAAGTAATATCACAGGTGTGATATTTATCCAACAAATAGTATTCAAGATATAAGGCAAAATCACTGAACCATGAAATATAGGTCACAATGACCTAGATATAGTAAGTGGTCATTCACTGAGTCACATGGAAGTAATATCCCAGGTGTGACATTTATCCAACAAATAGTATTCAAGATATAAGGCAAAATCACTGAACCATGAAATATAGGTCACACCAACAGAGATATATTTTGACGTCAATAATCGGGTCACAAGGAACTAATATCCCAGGTGTGACATTTATCCGACAAATAGTATTCAAGATATAAGGCAAAATCACTGAACCATAAAATATAGGTCACAATGACCTAGATATAGTAAGTGGTCATTCATTGGGTCACATGGAAGTAATATCCCAGGTGTGACATTTATCCAACAAATAGTATTCAAGATATAAGGCAAAATCACTGAACCATGAAATATAGGTCACAATGACCTAGATATAGTAAGTGGTCATTCACTGGGTCACATGGAAGTAATATCCCAGGTGTGACATTTATCCAACAAATAGTATTCAAGATATAAGGCAAAATCACTGAACCATGAAATATAGGTCACACCAACAGAGATATATTTTGACGTCAATAATCGGGTCACAAGGAACTAATATCCCAGGTGTGACATTTATCCAACAAATAGTATTCAAGATATAAGGCAAAATCACTGAACCATGAAATATAGGTCACAATGACCTAGATATAGTAAGTGGTCATTCATTGGGTCACATGGAAGTAATATCCCAGGTGTGACATTTATCCAACAAATAGTATTCAAGATATAAGGCAAAATCACTGAACCATGAAATATAGGTCACAATGACCTAGATATAGTAAGTGGTCATTCATTGGGTCACATGGAAGTAATATCCCAGGTGTGACATTTATCCAACAAATAGTATTCAAGATATAAGGCAAAATCACTGAACCATGAAATATAGGTCACACCAACAGAGATATATTTTGACGTCAATAATCGGGTCACAAGGAACTAATATCCCAGGTGTGACATTTATCCAACAAATAGTATTCAAGATATAAGGCAAAATCACTGAACCATGAAATATAGGTCACAATGACCTAGATATAGTAAGTGGTCATTCATTGGGTCACATGGAAGTAATATCCCAGGTGTGACATTTATCCAACAAATAGTATTCAAGATATAAGGCAAAATCACTGAACCATGAAATATAGGTCACAATGACCTAGATATAGTAAGTGGTCATTCATTGGGTCACATGGAAGTAATATCCCAGGTGTGACATTTATCCAACAAATAGTATTCAAGATATAAGGCAAAATCACTGGACCGTGAAATCTAGGTGAGCTGGACCGTAAAATGTAGGTCACCATGACCTTCACTCTCTTACACTTAAACCGATGTCACATAGTTAGCTGATGTATAACCAGTTGTGTCTATAACCTGTAGGCATATAAGATTTTACAAATGTGTCCTAGATTTTGACCCCTAGCCCCACTCCAAGGCCCACCCTGAGGTATGAACCCAGGGGTATGTTCTTTTGGAATCTCAGAAGACTCCTCCAGGTACCCAAATTCTAAATATGAATGCTCTATGAGGAGTGAAAGTCAAGATATAAGGATTTGAAAAACTTTAACACAGTATTACAAAGGTGTCCTAGATTCTGACCCCTAGCCCCACCCAGGGGCATGAACCCAGGGGTTTATTCTCTTGGAATCTCAGAAGACCCTCCAAGGTACCTAAGTTCCAAATTTGATGCCTCTTTGAGGAGTGACTGTTGAGATATAAGCATTTGAAAAACTTTAACACAGTGTGACGGGAACGGGAACGCAAACGCAAACGCAAACGACCGGGGTGACTACAATAGCTCTCCTTGTACTTCGTACAGGCGAGCTAAAAAAAATAATATCTAAGATATGACATTTCTCTATAAAATAGTCTTTGAGTTATAAGGCATAATCACTGGTCCATGAAATATATGTCACACTGACCTACATATATTTTGAGGTCACTCTTGGTGTCACATGGAACTAATATCCGAGGTATGACATTTCTCTATCAAATAGTCTTCGAGATATATGGCAAAATCACTGGACCATGAAATATAGGTCAAACTGACCAACATATATTTTGAGGTCACTCTTCCTATCACATGTAACTAATATCCAAGGTACGACATTTCTCTATCAAATAGTCTTCGAGTTATAAGGCATAATCACTGGACCATGAAATATAGGTAACATTGATCTACATATACTTTTGAGATCTCTCTTCGTGTCACATGGAACTAATATCAAAGGTATGACATTTCTCTATCAAATAGTAATCAAGATATAAGGCATACTCACTGGACCATGAAATACAGTCAAACTGACCTACATTTATTTTGAGGTCACTTAGTTTCACATGTACATATGTAACTAATATCCAAAGTATGACATTTCTCTATCAAACAGTCTATGACATGAGGCATAATCAATGGACCATGAAATATAGGTCACACTGACCTAATTATATTTTGAGGTCACTCTTCGTGTCATATGGAACTAATATCCAACATATGACATTTCTCCATCAAATAATCAGAGATATAAGGCAAAATCACTGGACCATGAAATAAAGGTCACTGAACTGTGAAATGTAGGTCACCATGACTTTCACCCGATGACACTTAAAGCATGTCACAAATTTAACTGATGATGACCTAGGATGTGTTTACAATGCTAGCATAACAGAAATACACTAAACACTTTACAAGTGTCTCGGATTTTTAACCCTAGCCCAACTTCAAGGCACAAACCCAGGGGCGGATACCTATGGACACTTAGACAACTCTTCCAGGCACCCATGTTTAGAATATGAATGCTTGTTAACAACTGACTACTAAGATAAAGGCATATGAAAAACTTAAACACAGCAATAGAGCATTTTACAAAGGTGTCCTAGATTTTGACCCCTAGCCCCACTCTGGGGCGTGAACCCAGGGGTCTGTTCTCATGGAATCGCAGAAGACCCTCCCAGGCACCAATTTCCAAATATGAATGCTTCGTGTTGAGTGACTGCAGAGATTTAAGCATTTGAAAAACTTTACCGCAGTATGATGGGAATGAGAATGCTGACGACTAGGGTGACTACAATAGCTTTCCTTGTACTTCGTACAGGCGAGCTAAAAATGCATTTTATAAGTATGAAAAACTTACCTTCTAACTTGCGTAAATTTGAGACAAAACATTTCCTTTTTCTTTTTCATGAATACATAAAATACTAATGTCATTTTGTTTTACAATGTTCCATCTACATGATCTAGGGCAGCCAGAAAATAAAATATCCAAATTCATCCAAATAAAGGCACATTTTGACTACAAAGTAGGCTAATCAAACAGCTCTATACAATGTACATTGACCATACATATATAATGTACTTAGCTGCCCCCCCTTGCATGTGCAGATAGACTACAAACCAGTATCCAGTCTGTTATATGTATACTACAAACCAGTATCCAGTCTGTTATATGTATACATGAAAGGACAGGATTTTAGTTTTGTGTATCTGTTTGGGTAGTCCGAGTCTTCTCTGACATTTAAGTGGCTTTTCTTTATTTTGATATTTACCACTTACCATCAGAGCAACTTAGGTATCGAAAATGCAGAACTTCCCCAGCCAGTCTTGGCTGGGCACTTTCAAAGGAAAATTCTGGATACAGTACAAGTTTTGCGAAGGTTATATCGTTCGCGCTCCACGATAAAAAATTTTGCTCGTTAGCGCGAAACAAGCGTGGGATGAGCGTGGGTTTAGCGCGGGTTTAGCGTGGGTTTTGCGCGAAGCGTGAAGAATGGAACGCGAGGTTACGTAATCGTAGCACGAAACGTATTACTGGCACGAGCGTGACAAGCGTGGAAAGGATTAACGACAGTAGTAAAATGTTTCTATCACAGGTGAGTCTGTGAATAAAGATCGATTCACGGTACTTTTGCAGTAGATTTTGATCCAGAAGTTCTCATTCTGTTAACAGAAAACCACAGCACAATAAATAAAATTGCACATTATCTACATGTATGTGTGGACGCGCAACTGAGCCGAGTCTTCCTTGTTTTATATCATTTCGCTTATTTGTGATCTCAATGCCTACGCGACAAATACAAATTGTCCGTCGGGAAATTGAGATTCCCCTTCAACTTAATTAATGTCCAGTCGGGGAAGTATTTCACAATCTGGCAATAAAATGTTTGTTTTGTTTTTTTTTTGTTTTGTTTTTTTGTTAGCGGTTTAGATGAGTTATTGCATATGCGACCAGCATGTACAGCCCGACGTTAACCGGAGTTCCTTGGTGTAATTTGACGAAATACCTGGCCGATTTTTATTTATTTGTTTTTCCATCATATAGTACAGTCAGCGTGGAGGTTATATCGTCCATTCTCATGCGGATGCGTAAGTTGATCTGAGTCTGCACTAGTCGCAAAAGTCTCATTGTACCAAATGAGTTTTCCCAATCGCCGCACTCCGTGTCCCCAAAAATTAGGTTCATTCCCTTGTTCTCTTAAAATATTTACCAAAGTTGCAATGATACGCCACCAGACGACGACACACAATTCTGGGACATTCGCATTTCCAGTATAGATTACAAAAATACAAGTGGAGATACCAGGAAGATGCAACAGTCACATTCCCTTGCCCCTCATGAAGAAACCGCGTGCTCGTAACGGTAACGTCACAAGAAATCGAGGCGGATACCGCTAAGAGAAAAACACACTTATGTGCGTTAAATTATAGAGAATTTTTTTCCGTCAGAACTGCATATGAAACTGGCATGTATAAGAAGTAGAACCTAAGTATTGGGACAGAAAGGCCTATGCAAAGTGTAGACACAGATCAGACGCCGCAGAGAAAAGGGGAATGGAACTAGTGAGGGGGAACAGGGAACATGGAAATTTGGAAACACTTTTAGGACATAAGACGTGCGACCAGTGAAGACTCAGATCATCTTCCGAAGCAAGGGCGGTCAGATTTTGCCGGCTGTGGTGACAAACAGGCATGTACATGTAAACTTCAGTTCTTGAAGAGATTACAAATCTCTGGTTAAATACAGCACCGTTTCAGTGAAGGTTTAAATGCGTTCTGTGGCGTCTGATCTGGGTCTACACTGTTTGCTCAGGCATGTCTGTCCGAATACGTAGAGTAAGTACGGAAATTAGATCAAATCGAACCTCTTTCAGAAATCGTCCTGGATCCGCCCCTGATTCATAAAACAAATGCTGTGTTCGACTCGTAAAGTTCATTATCAAGGCATATGCAATTAGCTCCCTTTAAACAGTAAAACCTAGAGTGAGGGCCTTACCCCGCATTTACCAGGGTATAAATAAATATTGGCACTGTTATTCTTTTACATCATCTATATATTGAGAACATTAGGATTATTAAAATACCCAGAAAATGCAACAGTCACAAAGCAATATTCTTTCCCTTGCCCCGCATGAAGAAACCACGTGCTCGCAGCGGTAACGTCACGTGAAATCGTGGCGGGAAACCGCTTCGGGAGAAAAAACACAACTTAATTTATAGAGCCTTTTCTCGTCAGAAATGTACACAAAACTGGCAAGTATTAAAAATATAAAGAACCTAAGTATTGGAACAGATAGGCCTATGCAAACAGTGCAGACCCAGATTAGATGCTGCAGAGAACAAGGGAATGAAACTAATTTGGGGGAACAGGAATCATGACAATTTGGAAAACACATTTAAGACGATGAGACCTGTGCGACCAATGAATACTAAGATCAACCTGAGAATCAGTCTTCGCCGTTTGTATGAGCTTCTTTGGCCTCTGGGCTTTTCAAGATCACTCTCCGAGTGTATGCTTTTCTTAATTAAAGCCAATATTGGTGTCTTCAGAAGGTGTCTTTCACCTTCAAGCTAATGACAATTCAGATGAGTGAGTGAGTGTTTTACGTCCAACTAACAGTTAGGTCATGGAGAGATGGGGGTCTTGGTTTAAAGTCTAATATGAAAGACTGAAGAAGCCTGGGATCGAACTCATGACCGCTGCATGGGTTACAAGGCGAGCAGCTTTACCACTACACCACCGACTCCAAGGCACCCTTTCCTAATATGTCATACTGTTAAATATTTTATAAATGGGTCGCAGATATTGCACCATACCCCGCCACTATACTAACATCAAGCAAGTGTCATAACTCTGTTAATAAATTAATAAAGTTTCAAGAAAATATCTTGAATTGTTTTCAAGTTACAGAGCGAACACAAATATATTACAGAAATCACTATGATATTCTCGATGTTCAAAGGGCCATGACTCCAAAAGTAGGCTCACTCATCAATGTATATGAAAGAAAAGAAGGGCAGTTGTCAGTTTCTGCTGAAATGATTAACAGCTAATGTCTGCCTGCCCCGGAAATGTGTGCGGGCTCGACAAGACCGAAATAGTTTTGACTGGGCCCTCTACGTCGGTACAAGGTTATTATGCCTGAAGTATAATTTACGATGTACGAACATTGAATATGAGCCCGCGCCGGACAAAACCTACAATACTACAATGTATGTATGACCAGCAAAGACTCAGGTCAGTCTGTGCATCGACCCACTATATAAAGCAAGCTTCTTGGATAACCCTGTGTCTACAGACGGTGCATACTGTATGATCATCGAAGGGTCTGATCCTCGGGGGCGGGGGTCCTATATATGGCATAGTACGGATGTGCGTGCCGAATAGCCCCCCTTTTCAGCACTGCCAGATATATGATTGGCCCCCTTTTTTCAACAAAAAGTATATGAATGGCCCGATTTTTCTGGTTTCCTATGTGAAAGGGCCCATTTTTCTGACATCCTGGTATATGCACATGTTTTTCGCTCAGAGATTTTTCGAGGCTGCTTATCCTCTTGGTATTACATGAATTGACTGTGATATTTGTGTAACAACCAGCAAAAAAGTGGGTACAAAAAAATCAAAGAATAGGTCAACATTTTAGATGATCAAGTATATGAATGGATCCGTTTTTTTCAAAGGCGGGTATATGAAGAGGGTAGGTTTTGAAATACTGGCTCGCACACCCGTACCAAAATTACCCCAAAGTTACAGCCCCCTCCCCACCCCAAGGTCTGATCAGAATGTGCTATTGCAGTCGCACTGTTGATCCCGCTTTGGACAGTCCAGCTATCGAAGGTTAATACGATCAGCGAATGCTCTGATCAGAATGTGCAGTTGCGCAGACTCACCCGAGTATTCGCTTGTCGCACAAGACGTTTTGTTACATCCAGAGATTACAGGAGGTACATCTGATTAGCGAAGGCTCTGATCAGACTACTGATGTGCAGGTTCAGAGTGTGCATGCTGACCTGACTCTTCATACAAATTTTATTGTTGGTTTTGCCATACACACACTCGCGCGCGTAGTGTTTGTGCAAACCTTTACGCAACACTCTGAGTAAAATTTTCAACAGGCATTTTGAAATATTTTTCTCATTCTTCAATTTGACATTTCATGCAAATTGTCTCCATTGCATGAAATGTCAAATCCTGTTTTCTATTGCATGAAATGTCAAATCTGCTGTTTTCTGGGAAATAAAAAAAATAACCGTTTATTTGTCGTCTATTGAATTAGCCCTGAGTGGTAATCCAGAAATTTTGTGTTCGATACCCGGGACCACCAAGTGTTGTGTCCTTGAGCAAGACACCTTATCTTCATAACTTAGCATTGGTTTCTACCCAGGAAGACTCTGCCTAGAATGTCTGCAAGGGTATATAATATATATCATTTTGAAGACGCTTCCCCGCCGATGCTAGACTTATATGTGCGTCTGTTTTGTTTGTTAAATAAATTGAAGTCTTGGTTTTGCATATCGGATGCTGAAGTCACAAAAACAGAACACTTAACATGAGAACGAAAGTTCTGAAGAATACTCTGTAAGCCTTTAAATATAATGTTTTAAATGTATATACTGGAAGCAAATAACATAACATAATATTTATTTGTACCGTGATAAATGCCGGGCAAAGTCCTCACACTGCAGGTTTTACTGTTTTAAGGGAGCTAACTGCAATTGGCTAAAGGGAGCGGGAGCTAACTGCAATTGCTTTACGAGTCGGGGCCCATCCGAAATGGGATGAAGAGGGGGCAGGCTTATTACATTAGCGGTTAACCAGTTCACTGAACACCCTTCCGTCAGAAACTTGTAACTGCCAATCTTGAAGCAGCAGAAGGAGCGAATGACCATAGCAAATACATGTGTGTTTACTAATAAACCGCACAATCTGTAGGGATCAAGAATCAAATCCGCGATCAGGTCTCGCGTTCCATTCCCGCCGGTGCGATAACATTCTTTCCAATAAAGTCAGTGCTAACAACTTACCGTATTAATCCGCCTATAAGACGGGGATTTTTCCCAAAAAAAAAGCCCCCAAAAATCCAGACCCGTCTTATAATCGAGGTCTTTGGCCATATCTGTATTTTCGGCAAAGTCCAGTGGTGCCACGTGGTCACGGAAAATGCCGATCTTTGAAACCGGTAGAAGGATATAATGTTTACCTTCGTCCCTTGATAGAAATAGCAGCAAGGTAATTTTTTAGGTGAAGTACCGAATTTTTCTGTGTATTACTCGCACCCGTGTATAACACGCACTGAATATTTGCTAAATAGTTTTGAAATAAAAAAAAAAAGATGTTCCTATGTAAAACACAAAGAATTTATCCATGCATTATTTACTAAGTTACCAGATACTAAGTGTGTCAAATTTCACTAGGATTGAGTTGAAAATGGCGGAATTCGGAAAGTTTAGAGTAGAAACAGGCCGAATTTATGATAATGCTAACTGAATTTTCCTTGTGCAGCTCTGTTACCATGGGCCTCAGGCAACTTGATGTAGTGTAGGCAGTTCTTTGCTTCCCCACTGCAGACGCTATGACAATAAAAATGTAGTTATTTCTTTTGTGTTCTCATAATTAACACCTTCTTTGTGTCACTTTCTTAACTGAGACGTGAAATTATCAACTCAGTGCCTCAGGGCAATGCAAACAACAACTAAAGTAGACTAGTTGTCATTCTGACTGCCAATTAACCAATTAAGTGCACAGATGTATGCTGGTAGTTTGTTTTTTTTCTTTATCATAAACATTGTTTATTTCAAACAATTTTTTTGGTAAGTTGGAAGAAAAGTTAAAAAAAAAAAAAGATAAACATATGGTAAGAAAATAAAAGATAAAATGCAAATGACCGATCTACCTACCTCAAAAGCCCAGTTGGTTTTGTTTATTATCAATAATTTTAATAATTTCAAAAAATTAAATACTTTTTTATTTTTTCAATGTATGATCGTTTGTGCCAATATTTATGTTCTACCAAATTTATTTCCGATTTTGAACTACAATAAATCAGTTGTGCAGGCTGATTTATTCAAGTTACGGTGTGAGACTTGTCAAAGTCCGGTAATCAATACAGATTCATATGCATATGCCTGTTTGAGAAGTTTCCCTTTGAAGAGATCACATGATCAGCAAAATAAAAAAGCGTAAACAAAAAGAGCATGGACATGAAAAGGATATCAAATTACTGCAAATCAGATGGAGTTGCTTGTTTTGAGCTGACAGAACCATGGTATGGGCGAGATAGGTATAAAAAATTATGAATATCTCATAGCAATCATTCTATTTCGCATTTTTACCGGGCGATCGTGAATGTCATGAGTTTTCGCGACCGATTATCTTGGCGATTTCTGTCCCGATTTTGGTGTTCCTATAAGTAATACACATCAGATTTTTATAAACGTTTTCTGGGTAAATAAGGTGCGTGTTATACACAGTTAAATACGGTATGCATGCTTGTAAGTGGTGTTGGAAGTTTTTTTAATTGTACTTTAGGAATTTCTGAGTGGCAGGGAATATCTCCGACAGGCGACTTTTTTAACCCGTCTTATAATTAAGTAAAAGCAAAATCCTGCCTGGGAAGGGCCCAAAAACAGCCCCCGTCTTATAAACAAATCGTCTTATAGGCGGATTAATACGGTATAGTTCGAAAGGAGGCATATCATATTTGCGAGAGACAGAGATAGAGAGAGAGTCCACCCATTTTAGGTGCATCCGGCTATTAGATTTAGGTATTGCTAGAGAATAATGGCTAAACTGTTTTTTTTGTTTTTTTTTTTTTGTTTTTTTTGCAAATAGTGAAGACCCTGATCAAACGCCGCGTTCTATAATCTCGGTATGACTTAAATAATTTATGTTGAAAGAGACATAAGACATCAAATCACCAGCATCATTAAGTGGTGATTTAAATGGACAGTCCTAACCCTGGTCCAGTCATCATGAGAAACCGCCGAGGCCTCGATCCGAGAAGTGTAGATACCTTTCAACCTGTCCGTTTCTGCCCCCCATGACAAATGAAATGTATCCATACTCCTTAAGGCCTCCCTTAATACTTGAAGCGCTCAGCACATTCAGCAGACGGCATTTTCATATTTTTTTCTTTATTTACCAGTGCAAATAACGGGGCAAATAAGGCTGACATTACATATGGACCGTTTGCTGGGCAGACGATTCACATGAAAAGTTCAGCCTTCTTGCTGTAAAATACTGAAAACAGATCGGCATCTGCTCTAAAATTTTCAGCAGCGCTCCAGAGGTTCGAGCAGTTTTCTTGGCAGCAGCAGCACGTGCTAACCTTGAAAATAATGGGTGAAAGGCCGGAATTTCCGACTTAGGAAGAGAAGCATGATAAATTGGTAAACAAACAATAAGATGGTTTGAAAAGGGACATTTCCGCTGCTAAAGTGACACGGGAAAAATGAGCCAGCCTGAATATAGAATTTGTCAGGTTTAGGGGAAAACGTGATTGTCGGCATCTGTACATTCTGCTAAGATTCTTCTAGGGACCGTGTAGAATACGTAAGACGAACAACGAAGACCTTGACCAGATTGTGCAGATTGTTTTGGGGCTTCGCTGTTGGGAAGAATAAAATTACAACTAAAACACTACAAAATCACACATTACTTTGTAGTTTATTTGTGTTCTGACTAAACATAATCAGTCAATTATAAATCATTATTTTATTTTGTTGTACATGTATGTTAGGAGAAATGTGCACATACTTTTTTTATATTCAAAATTTTACGTTCAGATAACTCGAGCATTTTTACCTGAGACTGCATAAGGTGAGCCTGGATAAGAGCGGAAGCTAGCGCAAGCGTGATCGTTTTCACGCTGCATGATATCCCAGCGCGAGCTGAGTGCGGATTTAGCGTGGGTTTAGCGTGGGATAAGCGCGGGAATAGCGTGGGATTTAATCTTTTCCGCGATCGCGCATTAGAGCGAACGATATAACCATCGTGAAAGCTGTACTGTATCATCCAGCAGATAGCAACAATAAATTTTAGAATAAACAAATGAAACCATTTTCTAATAAATTAAATAATCTGTTTCATTGGTAACTTGGCATAACCAGCACTTTCACTATACCTGTCATGTCAAAGTCTACCCTTGTTGCCTAGACTGTACATGGTAAAAGCCAATTTGTTACCCCAAAATGTCAATTATTCATTACGAAATTCAAGTATTATCATTTTTTCAGTCATAATGCAGGGGTCACACGAATCACCGAAATACTACCGAAATACATGTGAAAAATATAGGTATACCTGTGAAAGATACCTATTAAAGACACCAAAATTGGCTTTAATTAATTAATTAAGTAATATTATGTCAACCTAAAGGAAAAGGGATAATACTTTAACCACAAATAATTTGCAAATTGTCTTTGAAGTGTTTTTTTTTTATTTGAAAACATTGTTGATAGTCCGCTAAATAAGAGCCGGAATACGACCGGAATACCTGTGAAAAACGTGAATTACCTACACTTCAAACGAAAAGTACATACAGTACAGCTCAGGTAAAAGAACCCCACAAAAAACAAAAAAACTCTATACCCCGAATATCGGCATTTTGTGGAATTCCCAAAAACACTGGGAATCAAACCGAGTAAATGTAATATTCAGCGGACAACACTCGCAAGTCCGCGCAAAGTATGCGTTATGCAAAGTTGTGCGAAGTTACTCGGAATCGTAATATTGTACCCGGAGACAATATTTCTGCGAAGTTATGCGAAATTCCTCGGCATAATTTGACTAAATACCTGTCCTTTTTTTTTTATTTATTTAATAAATAAATTATTTAGATATACAGTGTAGCTCCAATACATTGCGGTCCGTTATTTTGCGAAATCCAGTATATCGCGAATAGGCCATGGCTCCCAAATTTTCCATAAGCAAAAAAAAAAAAAAATTTTTTTTAAAAACATAAAATGTTTGTTGTTTTATTTATCTTCAGAAAAAAAAAAAACGCTTTCCGCCTCCGGTAATTGATTTTTCGCGCCTATCCCGACGCTAAGTCCGTCAGGTATTATATGACAAACAATCAACTTAGTGTCAATCAGCGCACATGTTGATTATAATTGGCAAACAATAAATTATATCACCGTAATTGTCGTAATCATTATCATCATTTAGTACATAGATCTACTCAATGCTCAATGAGTCAATGATGCCCACAAACTAATTTTGCTCAGCAGGGGAAAACGGTCCACCTCCTTTTCAACACCAGCAAATTTTACAAGACAGTAGTCTTACGATGTTTCTGTCCAACATACACAGATCGTAGTCCGCTTATTTTACACTTCTGTAGATATAAATATTTCAGAAGAAAACAACTGCATCAAAAAAAAACAAAAACAAACAATAAAAAAAAAATAAATAAAAAGAAATTAACTTTGTTTTTTTGTTTGTTTTTTTTTGCGCCCGCAATATAAGCGAAGGGAAGCAACTCAAGTTATCTTAGCACAATGGAGTAACTTCCCTTCGCCAGAGTATCCAAAATGGCGTCCTAAATTGTCAATCCAATGATTTCTTGTTTTCAAACATAGTTTATCAGCTGGTTTCGATTGGAATTACTTGTTAGACATAGCGCACCATTGTAAATTATTCCATTGAGCAATTCTAATCCAATTTTAATTAGGAAATATGGTGACAACATAACTGAATGCCATTTATCCCTGATGTCTCAGCAAACTACCACAGCGACAAACCGAGCGAGTGTTATGCACGCCGTTATACATGCATGGTACATGTCGGGACTTATACCGCGCTCCGTTTATATCGCGACAGCGGACTCTGGACCCCGAGGACCGTTATATATTGGAGCTACACTGTATTTTTAATAAATATATTTATTTATTTATATATTTATTTTTCTACCATAAGTGTTTTCCAAATTTCCACATTCCAATCCACCTAAATTAGGTTCCCTTGTTTTCTTAAAATATTAACCAATGCTGCCTTGTTCCCGGGGTATATTTGGGTACTCCCTAGGTCCAAAGAAAACCCCGGTAGCCCCATTCACTATTCGAGCACGTAACATGGGCCTCAACAAAGCTCCATATGAAAAAGTATTTGATTCTTTGGCTTAGTCTACTCCGGTCACATAAAGTGGGGCCGCCATGGTCATTTTTACTTAATATGCCGTAGAAAACAAAACAAACACATGAAAATCACAAAAAAACACAAAGAGAATCAAACATCTGCCCCCAATCGACGAGATACGTATTTATAGTTGGTATTCCTGAAACTGCCTTAACCCATGCAACAACCGCACGCGCTCAATATAAATGATGTACTATGGTAAAAGACCGGGAAAGTCTTACCCGCGTGCAGCAACCGCACGTGTCAATATAAATTTACTTAAAGGGGCGCTTCTGCTATCAAAGAGGCATTGAATCAATAAGACAGCCCATGTGAAAAGGGTGTCTGTCACACAAAAACACACTTTACGCACACAAGGGCAATAGAGGCTAATGACAATTCAAATGAGTGAGTGAGTTTTTACGTCCCAGTAACAGTTAGGTCATAGAGAAATGTGGACCTTGGTTTAAAGTCCCATATGAAAGGCTTGATGAACCGGACGACAAAACGTACTATAGTACAATGTACGTGCGACCAGCAAAGACTCAGGTCAATCTGTGCATCGACCCACTATATAAAGCAAGCTTCTTGGATAGCCCGGAGTCCGAAGAAGGTGCATACTGTACGATCAGCGAAGGGTCTGATCAGAATGTCACACTGGTTATCCCGGTTTGGACAGCCCGGCTATCGAAATTAAATACGATCAGCGAATGCTCTGATCAGAATATGCAGTTGCGCAGATTGACTCGAGTCTTCGCTTGTCGCACAAGACGTTTTGTTAAACCCATAGATTGTAGGAGGTACATACGATTAGTGAAGGCTCTGATCAGACTACTGATGTGCAGGCTCAGAGTGTACAGGCTGATTCGTCTCTTCGTACAAGTTTTATTGTTGGTTTTGCCATGCACAGACCCATGCGCAATTTGTTTGTGCAGACCATAACGCTTAACATTCTGGGTAAAGTTTTCAACAGACGACATTTTGAAATATTTTTCCATTCTTCCAAGAAAACAGGATTTGCATTTCATGCAAATTGTCTCCATTGTATGAAATGTCAAATCCTGTTTTCTTGGTAATAAAACAAATAACGATTTTTTTTCTTTTTTTGTCGTCTGCTGAATTAGCCCAGATAGTGGTAATTCGATACCCGCGAGCACCAAGTGTTGTGTCTTTGAGCAAGACACTTTATCCGTGTATCTTAATATTGATTTCTACCCAGGAAGACTCTGCCTAGAATGTCCGCAAGGGCATATGACAATATGGCCAAATAGCATTTTGAAGATGCTTTCCTGCCGATGCTAGATTTACACATGCGTCTATTTTGCTCATTAAATAAATTATGGTCTTGGTTTTGCATATCGAATGTTGAAGACACAAAACAGAACACTTTACATGGAAACGAAAATTATGATGACTGCTCTATAAGCCAATAAAGATAATGTTATTAATGTATATATTGTAAGAGAATAACATAACAATATTCATTTGTACCCTGGTAAATGCGGGGTAACGTCCTCACACTGCAGGGTTTTTACTCTTTTAAGGGAAGTAACTCCAGAAACTTGTAACTGCCAATCCTGAAGCAATGAAAGAAGCGAATGACCATAGCAAATGTGTTTCATGATCAGTGGGGATCGAATCGCGGTCAATTCCCGCTGGTGCGATATCATTTTTCCAATAAAGTCAGTGCAAACAATTTATAGCTCGAAAGGAGACGTGCCATATTTATATGAGGGTAAAACAAGAGAGAGAGAGAGTTTGCAAAACTTGTCAGATTCTGGCTGGTCCATTTTAGGTACATCCAGCTATGAGATTTGGTTATTCCTAGAAAAATGGCTAAACTGTTTTTGCAAACAGTGAATAACTGACCAGACGCCGCGTTCTATTATCTCAAAATGACCTTTTTTTTTTTTTTTTTTTTTGTCGTTGTTGTTGAAAGAGACATAAGACACCAAGTCACGGTGATTTAAATGGACAGTCGTATCCCTGGTCCAATCATCAACCGTCCAGGCCTCGATTCGAGTAGTGTAGATACATTCCAGCGTGTCCGTTTGTCTCCCTTGTCAAATGAAATGTATCCATACTTTAACCCTTGAAGCGCTTAGCATATTCAGCAGACGGCATTTACAGTTTTCTCATATTTTCCTGTGTAAATTAAGCGTGACATTACATGTGAATCGTCTGCTGGGGCAGACGATTCAAAAGAAATGTTCATCCTAATTTTCACCGTAAAATACTAAAACAGTTAGATCAGCATCTCCTCTAGAATTTTTAGCAGTGCTTCGGGGGTTCAAACTATTTTCTTGGCAGCAGCAGCATGTGTAAAGTGAATATAGGAAGACTCAGGCGACCACACCCTTAATCCAAAACTAAAACTGGGTGATTAAGGTAAGACGTGTTTTTTTTGTTTTTTTTGTTTTTTTTTTGCGGGGAGAGCGCTACATATAAAATTTCGCGATGTATTCGGGGTAATATTTACACAGACTGATGCAACGATTCTCATATTTATAAAGGCATGTTGCTGGAACACATTATTTATATTAATATATTTATATTATATTTAAAATAATATTCATACAAGCTCCATGGATGTAAGGATAATTAATTAAAGCCAATATTGGTGTCTTTAATAGGTAACTTTCACAGGTATACCTATATTTTTCACGGGTATTCCGGTAGTATTCCAGTATTTCGGTGATTCGTGTGACCGATAATGCAGTGACTTTTTTACAATTTTGCCTTTATGGGTCCTGGGACTCGCTAGGTCCAGAATTCGTGCATCCCAAACTCAAACCATGCATCCAGCCTGGGACTCATGGTGAAACATTTTGTTGCTTCCTAGACTTTTAATTTAAACTTGTATAACACTGTTTTATAATCACTATCTTGATATTTTAATTGGATGTGCAATAAAAGTAAATAGTTGTGACTGAGTTGTTTTAATTCTGTCCCAAAAACTTCCCGAGAAATATGAAACTATAGTACCACTTTTTATCAAAACTGAAGTGTTAAGAAAATGTTTTCACATTCAGATTTGTGAAAATGTTTTCATAAAACTTCAGTTTTAGTGACAGATGATCAAATACCTGTCATACAGGATTAAGGACAGACATTTTGTCTGTTTTGACTAGACTGTGATATAAAGCAGAGACTTTTGTCTGTTGCTTTGACTGGACTGTGATAAATCATACAAATATTTGTAAACTAAAAGCAGACATTTTTGTCTGTTGCTCTGACTAGACTGACTGTGATAATCATACAAATATTTGTAAACTAAAAGCATAGACTTTTTTGTCTGCTGCTTTGACTAGACTGTAAAACAAATAATCTGTGAAAATAAGTTTTAAGTTTGTTTCTTTGGTTTATGACGTGGGTTCAGTTTGGGACTGGCAGTTTTTGTTATCGAGATCGTCATCATCGGCAATCTCAGACTGAGAGGCCTTAGCTGTCCATGTCCATCTGCTTTTGCTGACCTAGCAGACTGAACAGCGTTTGCTGTTTGGGGTCTAGTTTTATAATCTTTTTAGGGGAGAGGGGGCATCTTTTTCTTCTATTGCTGTTTCCTGTTGAAAATTGCAAGGTCAAACGGTGTTACGATAAAAGATATCAACAGACTAAAAACCAATACTTTAGTGTCCGTTAAGGTTTCCTCCGGTACTGGACAACTTGGTATTGATTATTTGACTGTATACATGTAGGTAAAATCGGTGTACAGTAGAGATACGACGCCTTTCAGTACTGGGTTTTACCAAATACTGTACTGAAACACGGCTTGCGCATTCGCTTTTTCCGAAAATGAAAGTAGACTTCTAAATGCAAAATCGTACGTACATTCGAGATTTTTTAAGAGTCCCGTGGACTCACCAAGGCTAATTTTTTGCGTCCTCTTGTGAAATTATGTGTATAGGACGCAGGACACACGCATAAAAAAATCACTGATAATGTATTAGTTTGATAATCCTTAGTGGCTATCTACTTTACACATTAACTTTCATGCCTGTATTTTGGTGAAAACACTCATTTTAGACAGGACAGGAAAATTCCTGATTTTCATAACAGGAGTTACTCAGATGTTAGTGGCAGATATCAATACAAAGAAGAGTCATTAAAACATCAGAGAAGACTTGGATTAACACATATTGTGCTTTTATTTGAAAGCTTTTTGATATTTTAATTTCTGGCAGCTCTACACTGAACATTGTGAAACAAACTAATGTTAGAATTTTATGAATTCATGAAAAAGAAAAGGGAACTTTTTGGTCCTGAATTTGCACAAGTTAGAGGGTTAGTTTTTTCATATTTATAAAATGCATTTTTTATCTCTTAATAACCACTTGATATGCTTTGACATTTAAGTTATCAACTGAGATTGTGAGACACACATTTCATTTGTGATTTTTGTTGATATTTTATGATGACATGTAGAGGTGGCAAATTCCTATCTAGTTGTACTGCAACACCCCCTTGTGAGGATTATGTGCAAGGAAGAATGAATAGTGAGGATAAAAGTGCAATAGTGAGATGGAAATAACAGATGGTATGGGCATGGACAACGTTGCTGAAAATGCCGCAGAAGCCAACATCAACGGCAGCAGGCAACGTTGGCCTGCATGCCTATAGTTAACATGCTTGAAAACCACCACTGTATCCTGCCCATGTCTCTCAGCTGATCCATGCAAAAAGTTACCAATCTCGCGAATTGAAAACTGGCCAGAAACAGTTATTTTCTTAAAATGATTTTCCTTTTTGTGAATCTTTAAAGATGTTTTTAAATAGCAAGAAATATTCACATATTATTTTCAATAAAAAATGCAAAAAAAAAAAAACAACAACTGATGACTAATTTTGAATATTCACCTGGGGCTTTCATCCCAGTTCGTCAGAAGCATATCAGATACTATAACTCAGAGTGTCCGCTGATAATCGTAATGCTATAGAATCTGTCGGATTTTGACAGTGTATTACGAAAATCATTTTCATATACATTTTTCCTACACTCGTTTAACATCCATTTCATAAACTGAAGCAACTGCAGAAATTTCAAAGCTACATAAAGCATCTAAAAAATATAATTATTTATTCTTGACTACTACAATAATGTTGGTCAATGTTAAAGAGATGCTCATTGCAAACGAATCAATGTGATATTCGATGGGAATCGCAATAAACGACGGGAATTGTAATAGAGACAGTCTAGTGTATTTTTTTCTTTTTTCGTCTGCATTGTTACAGATTGTGAACCTGTCCTGCATCAACAAAAAATAATCACTTTGCGGCTAACTGAAAATTAAGCAATTGCCATGCCCATTTCCAGGCAGTGCCTAAATTCATATTAGGGTTAAAAAGATGAGGTTAAAAATATGGTTAAAACCAGGTCTGTAATCAGTGCATGCACTAACTGTAAAAATCAGGAAGTCCCAGGACTTCCTAGCTCCAATATAGATCTGGAAATCCTTTTCGGCTAACTGAAAATTAAGCAATTGCCATGCCCGTTTCCAGGCAGTGCCTAAATTCATATTAGGGTTAAAAAGATGAGGTTAAAAAGATGAGGTTAAAAACAGGTCTGTAATCAGTGCTTGCACTAACTGTAAAAATCAGGAAGTCCCAGGACTTCCTAGCTCCAATATAGATCTGGAAGTCCTGGTGATCAATTTTTTTCACTCACTTTCAGAAATTCAACCTCAATATTCTTAAACTCTCATTTATGGAGTAAAACAGCCATTCTTAAGCTAAATAACACATAAATTCATTCTAATTTTTTGTTAAAAAATGACTAAATATCTTTAAAAGTTGGGAGTCCCAGAGCTCCTGGCATTGATTTTTGGAAGTCCCAGGGCAATTTTTGGGAGTCTCTGACTCCCAGACTTCCCTAATGCAAGCACTGAGTCCTGTTGTGTTATGGTAAGTGTTGGTCAAGAGACCTGACTGCCACACTGACCTGAGTTTGGGCAGCCAGCAGATTATCCTAAGTGACTGATACAAGTAAAATACTAGAAATGAGTTCACTACCGAGTATCAGTATATCAACAATAGGGCTAACCAACTACTGTGCTTTCGACATCTTTCAGAAAATCGTTTTTTTGCTTAACGCTTTACACAGAAGAAGTGAACTTGCAAACTTTTGTCATGGTTAATGCAAAACCATTTGTCGTAACTACCTATGTAAAAAAAAGTTTTATTGTAGTCATTGGTTTTTAAAAAATCAAATATTTTCACTTTTTTCCCATAGTAAAAATGAAGCAATATCAGGCAGAAATCTGTAGGTAGGTAGGTAATTTGGAGCCAGATTTTCAACAAGTTCCACTTCTTCAATTTTTCTGAATTTTTCACAATATAGTTGTGAAACGTCTATAATTCAAATTCAGCAAAGAAAATTGAAAAATATTTTCTTAGACAAAATTTCAAAAAAATCACTTTATACCGGTGTCCTGCTTTATCGCGCCCCTTACGACTAAAAGCAAAATAAGAAAAAAAAGGAGACACTGTACCTATTATCAAATCATTTTGTATGTACTTCAATCCTTTTAAACAATCTTGCATAAAACATATTTTAAGTTGGCCTGTCAGATTTTTCAGACGCGTTGTTTTTGTCCGCCATGTGAGTTATAGTGACGTCATCGGGTTGCCCTTCTTTATCGCGGGGTTCACTTGAAATGAAATTGATTTTAGTAATGGGTAGCCACTTTATTTAAAACGCTTCATAAGTGTTCAGAAACATTTGTGTCACTAAACACTGACTTTGGAATTTCAGTCACAACTTTAAAACTTTGGTAATCGTAACACAAAACCAGCAGGTTGCTATCTACAATATGCTTTAAAGAAAGACATGTTTGCTGTGAATTTTCTTTGCAGTGGTGACCCCTAAATCCCCCAAACTTCCGTGTAACTTTAACTTTAGAACAAAACTGAAGATGTGTCCAGTGGGAGCAAACATCACACTTACCCATTTGAGAAAAAAATACCGATACACAACATCAAACTGTGTAAGACGACCATTCAAACTGAGAATCTAAGTTGGGATGAACTCTTCTATACAATTTGCAAAATTGTTTATTAATTGTTTGCTGGTTTCCCTCATTTTGGAATGCTGGGGCGGACTTTCCATATATGGTAGTAACGTGACTTTCAGTAAGAGCGACAACTCTTAGACACTGTCGTCTGTTTCCTGTACAGAAAACTAAAAACGATGACCTAAAAAGGAATTATACGAACTTTTTAGGGAGGGGGTGGGGGGTGTGTGGGGGGGGGGGGGTGTGTATACAGAAGATGCACAAAAGTAAGTTCTACACAACTTCAATACGAATGTAATTTTACACACCGATATCCTTGTCCATTTTTTAAATTTTTTGCTACTGGTTGTTTGCCGCCCCGAAATGAACTAATATAAACAACCGGTAGGGGGCGCAGCAGATGACAAATTAGGAGATATGCAAATCCCGTGATAAAGTAGGACCCGCGATAAAGTAGGAAGGGAGTATACTATTGAAATTGCATAGGTCAGACCAACTTTTCATCACGAAAACATGCCTATATAATTTTGACCCCCTTAAACCCCACTTTTATACAGTAAAACTGGGGTTTACAGGGGTATACATTATTTTTCTTATTTTGCTCGAAAACATGGATTGTGGGTACTCGTTAGAACCGCCTCGCCGAGGCGGTTCTAACGAGTACCCACAATCTATGTTTTGAGCAGAAATATGGAAAATATCAGAGTTTTTCATCTGAAAATTTTCAGTTTTGAGAGGTGAAATTTTCTATATATTTGAATAGGCGTGTTTTCGTAATGTGGTCGTAAATTTAATTTTAGTGTAAATATATGAGAAACAAACACAGAAGCAGAAAACACAAATGGTTTCTGATAGATATGGTCAGTCAGAACAAAATATTTTCATGTATGACGGTGTCCTGCTTTATCGCGCCCCTTACGACTTATAGCAAAATAAGAGAAAATGGAGACACTGTACCTTTTATCAAATCATTTTGTATGTACTTCAATCCTTTTAAACAATCTTGCATAAAACATATTTTAAGTTGGCCTGTCAGATTTTTCAGACGCGTTGTTTTTGTCCGCCATGTGAGTTACAGTGACGTCACCGGGTCACCCTTCTTTATCGCGGGGTTCACTTAAATTGAAATTGATTTTTTGTAATGGGTAGCCACTTTATTTAAAACGCTTCATAAGTGTTTAGAAACAATTGTGTCACTAAACACTGACTTTGGAATTTCAGTCACAACTTTAAAACTTTGGTAATCGTAACACAAAACCAACAGGTTGCTATCTACAATATGCTTTAAAGAAAGACATGCTTGCTGTGAATTTTCTTTGCAGTGGAGACTCCTAAATCCCCAAACTTCCATGTAACTTAACTTTAGAACAAAACTGAAGATGTGTCCAGTGGGAGCGGAGCAAACATCACACTTACCCATTTGAGAAAAAATATCGGTACACAACGTCAAACTGTGAAAGACGACCATTCAAACTGAGAATCTAAGTTGGGGTGAACTCTTCTATATAATTTGCATAATTGTTTATTAATTGGTTGTTGGTTTCCCTCATTTTGGGATGCTGGGACGGACTTTCCATATATGGTAGTAACGTGACTTTCAGTAAGAGCGACAGCTCGAAGACACAGTCGTCTGTTTCCTGTACAGAAAACTAAAGATGACCTAAAAAGGTATTATACGAACTTTTAAGGGCAGGGCGGTATACAGAAGATGCACAAAAGTAACTTCTACACAACTTCAATATGAATGTAATTTTACTCACCGATATCCTATATATTTGTCCATTTTTGTAATTTTTTACTACCGGTTGTTTGCCGCCCCGAAATGAAATATAAACAACCGACAGGGGTAGCAGCAGATGAGAAATTAGGAGATATGCAAATTCCGCGATAAAGTAGGACCCGCGATAAAGTAGGAAGGGAGTATAAAATAAAACGTGAAGCAAAAAACATCTTTCCAGGAGATGTCGAAAGGACATTAAAAATTATAAAATGCCCATTTGAAGAAACGACATCGGTTCTAGTAAAATACTTAGTCATATCCTCAGACACAAAACATGCATTTCATACAGTTGTACCTGTCTGACTGTTCCTACAACATCTCTCATAGACTGTGTCAGACTTGAATTTCTCTTCAAGCGCACGTTCTTATTTCCTTCTGAAAGCCCCGACTGCCTTGGTCTCTGGCTCTGTCTGTGAGTTGTTGGAGTGTCAGCATATCCAGCATTTTCTTTTCCCTCAACAACCGCATACCTTTTTCCAAGCCATGCGTGGTTTATTATCCTCCTAAATGAATTCATTCTGTTTGACTTCCACAGGGTTTGAGATCTCAAACCGGCGATTGTTGAGACAATTCAGTTATGGACTTCAAAAGGACCGCCAACACGGAAACAAGTGTTTTGATCACGTGGTTGTTTGCGAGGTGTGAATAATCAGACGGCACAAATATGGAAACTGATCGAAAACTGATTAGCACTCGTTATGATTACACCATTTTCATGACTATTGTGAAGACGACCTATACTTTTCTACAAGCTATCTGAAATGAGCTTACGTGATTTAGCTTCACAACAGATAAAAGTTTTAAAACGTAATGAAATTTTTTAAACCTTGAGTCAAAGAAAATTTACCATGCTTTTAGCATGTCAAATTTTAATTTTTGTCCGCTTATCTGTCGTTTTTTTGCTCCAAAACAAATACTGATAAATTAGAAAAGGTTCACTTTAGAGCTCTAAAATTCATATACTAAGATTTTAATGGATAGTTGCATTGGGACCGAGACAGTTCACCGACAAGACAGTTCACCGACACATATTTTGGAGACAGTTCACCGACAAAATTGGAGACAGTTCACCGACATATTTGAAGACAGTTCACCGACAAGCATATGTTTTGATGTCGCCAGTAAATGGGTTTATTAGAGATAAATAAGCAAGAATTTCATGAAAACAAAATGAAAATAAATGTCTGAAACTATTTTTTTTTATCATTCAGTTCTCGAAGTTTTGCCGGCAATAACGAAACCAGATATGTCCATTAGTTAATTTTGTTCAAACTGGTCCAGAATTTTCAAACATACGCAGATAGCAGCGGCCCAGATCAGCCTGCAAATATGGGCAGTCCGATCAAAGTCTATCTACATGTAGTCCGGCTATTTAAACAGTGTAAAGTTGATCAGTCTGCAGACGCAATACCGGTCAGATAATGCGGGTGTGCATGTTAAAACTGAACCTTTGATGTTCGAATATGATGATAAATTTTCAAATTGGACAACTCAAATAATAAAATACTGGCGTGTACATCTGTATAACTGAAAGAGCTTCATTATTATTTGTTATTACTGCATTATAAAGGAATACCTAAATACACTTATTTTTTTTTCGAATCCCCTACTGTATTTACCCTAAAGTAGAGGAACTTATTAGCCTGAGCACACAGCATAGACTGCATAGACCCAGAGCAAACTGCTCCTACTACAAAGGTGGAGGTTGCTGTGTTCAGCAGGATAGGGGTGAATATATACATAACTAAATATTGATGGAATGCATGCATTATAATTCAATCAATAAAATATGAATAATACAATAAATAATGTGAAATTTTGAAACCTGGTACATGTATACTCTGTATGTATTTATGCACATCTGTACTAAAATAAGTAAGATATGCACACTATTCTTTCATTTTTGCTTATCAATACTGACACACATTTGGATTAAAACTAAAATCTGTGCAATTTATATAATTGTTGAAAATATTTTCAGCAATATGAGGATAGAAATTTTATACAGTTTATGTGCAAAATTTATGCAAAATAGAATACACATGTACATGTATTTTCAGATGTATTTATGTACATGACCCTTGTTAAAAGCTTTGTCTATGATATAATGGATGATATGGTTACATTTATATGTCTTTAAGGTCATAAAAATGAAAACAAACAAACAAAAAAAAAAAAGGAGACTGTAAATAAACAAATGATCATTATAGTTTTTACATTATGGATATGGATGACTGAACTATTCACAATGTTTATCATAACCCCTATTATATATGTAGTATTATATACAGGTGCAGTTCAAAACTATATACATGTATGCAAATATATTGGTTATGACTTGAAATGGATATACACAAATGTTTCATCTTTATACATCAAAATAAGAAAAATAAGACATAAAAGATGAAACCACAGGTGAAGCTACAGAACTAACCTTTATAAATTCATAACAACTGCTTTATCTTTCATTCATCTTCTCAGTTATACCACTATGTGATAAAGTACCAATACTTAAATTTTATGAACATAAATACATAACAAGAGTGTACATTATGTTCTTATATATATATATATATATATATATATATATATATATATATATATATATATATATATATATATATATATATATATATATATATATATATATATATGTATATGTATATGTATATATGTATGTATATATATATGTATATGTATAATGTTTGATGTAATACAGGAGTGAAATAAACATTAGCCATTGTCCTGCTGACTAAATTGACTTGCCACACCCATATATGACTATTAACCAATCATATGGCTTGAAATAATGTATTCATTTAGATTTACAAACTGAAGGGCAAACAGTATGGGTCCAGGCTAGATGACACCTTTAGAGTCCATCTGATCTGGATCTACACTGTTTGCAAAGGTGGAGGTGGCTGTGTTCGGCGGGATAGGGGTTAATATGTACATAACTAAATATTGAGAGAATGCATGCATTATAATTCAATCAATAAAATATGAATAAAACAGATAATGTGAAATTTTGAAACCTGGTACATGTGTACTCTGTATGTATTTATTCACATCTGTACTAAATAAGTAAGATATGCACACTATGCTTTCCTCTTTGCTTATTGATACTGACACACATTTATACCTTGTCAATTACACAAAGACAAGGTATTATAACTGACACACATTTTAGATTAAAACAAAAATCTGTGCAATTTACATAATTGCTGAAAATATTTTCAGCAATATGAGGATAAAAAATTTATACAGTTTAGGTGCAAATATTATGTAAAATAGAGTACACATGTACATATATTTTCAGGTGTATTTATGTACATGGCCCTTGTTAAAAACTTTGTCTATGATATAATGGATGATATGGTTATATCTATATGCCTTTATTTTCAGGTGTATTTATGTACATGACCATTGTTAAAAACTTTGTCTATGATATAATGGATGATATGGTTATATTTATATGCCTTTATTTTCAGATGTATTTATGTACATGGCCCTTGTTAAAAACCTTGTCTATGGTATAATGGATAATATGGTTATATCTATATGCCTTTATTTTCAGGTGTATTTATGTACATGGCCCTTGTTAAAAGCTTTGTCTATGATATAATGGATGATATGGTTATATTCATATGCTTTTAATGTCATAAAAAAAAAAAAAAAAGAAAAAAAAAAAAAAAAAAAACAAAAAAAAACGAGACTTTAAATAAACATATGATCATTATAGTCTTTACATTATGGATATGGATGACTGAAATATTCACAATGTTCATTATAACCCCTATTATATATGTAATATTATATACAAGTGCAGTTCAAAACTATATACATGTATGTAGATATGTTGGTTATAAGTTGAAATAGATATACACAAATATTTCATCTTTATACATCATATACATATAATAGATAGCATTATAGGGGTTATTCAAGCAAAAGTAAATATCCACTAAAATTTTTAGGTGTTCTACAGTGGGTAGAATGAAGTATCTGACATTAAATGATGTGGATAATGGCTAACATTTTGGGTGACATTTAAATAATTATGAAAGATCCATACATTTTATATAAAAAAAAAAAATAAAGAAATTTAATCTGTAAAGGCTAGTTAGATGCTGAAATACATGGTAAATAAAATATATGACACTGAATAAGATCTAGCTGTCATAGGTACATTTGATGTAATACAGGAGTGAAATAAACATTGGCCATTGTCCTGCTGATTGAACTGACCTGCCACACCCATTTATGACTATTAAGTAATTGTATGACTTGAAATAATGTATTCATTTGGATTTGCAAAATGAATGGCAAACAGTGTGGGACTAGACCGGATGGCATCTTTAGAGGTCATCTGATCTGGATCTACAATGTTTGCAAAGGTGGGGGTTATAGTGTTCAGCAGGATGGGGGTCAATGTACATGTATATAACTAAATATGAATATTGATAGAATACATGCATTATAATTCAATCAATAAAATATAAATAAAACTATAAACAATGTGAAATTTTGAAACCTAGTACAGATATACTCTATATGTATTTATGCACATCTATACTAAAATAAGTATGGTATACGCATT